>ML810658.1:94388-106518 GCA_009831015.1 Picea engelmannii
CTCAGAAATTCTAACAGCGAAGCAGACCTTCTGGCAAACAAAGGTTGCACTCTCGGAAAAGGGCAGCTTCTCCTAAACGACAAAAGTTCATTCCATCCCTGTAATACATGAGTAATCTGCATATTGTAATAGGAAAAGCAGCAAAAAAAGTTGTTTTGTAATGTTGGTTGCCATGGTGCAAGTCCAACCCTTTACCCAATGAATAAAATATAACCGTTTCAGTTAAAAAAAAAATAATTAACAATGAAAACTTACATACTCAATAATCTAAACATTTAATTTTACAATTTAAAAAAAAAAGAAGATGCAATGGAATAATGCTTTTATATACACATTAATAAAAAAAAAATTAAATACACATCGATAATTTTGTTATAAAATTACGAGGCACATCTTTAATATTATTACAAGTGGAGAGTTTTTTTATATGATGCATCTATTAAAAAAAGGGAGATAGTTGCAAAGCAACTAGTCCCTGCCTTGTTGACTGAAATTATAGTTCTTTCCTCGTTGAATGAAATTATAGTTCTTGCCTCATTGAAAGCTTGATCATTTCTTTCAATCATAACTTTACATGTAAATCGAGAAGAAGAAAGTGATTAAGACTGTTAATGAGGATAGACGTCATTTAACAGATGTTGCACTGGTTCGAATAACGAAGTGTAGAAAAGTGATAACCATCCAAGAATTATTGAGTGAATGCATGGAGAAATTGTGCATGATATACAAGCCAGGTATTGAGTTAATAAACAAGAAGATTAAGGATTTGATTTCAAGAGATTTCTTAGAACAAGACCAAGAAAATTCTAATATCATTCGATATCTAACTTAAAATTTATTCTAAACTTGAAATCTAGTGACTTCGAAGAGAGAATCATTCAAGGAGATATATTGTGATATTAAACAATTATGATAACTCTTATAGTTAAATAATCACAATAATAAGTAAAGTTTTTGTAATTCACCCAAATAAAATAAATATTTCTTTAATGACCTAAATAAAAGGTTTTAATTTTATTGTTCAGTTATTATATAAATAATAAGATATAAATTTATCATTGCTCACAACCATGAAATTCGATATCGATGTAATGCATCAAAACTAGGATATATATATATATATATATATATATATATATATATATATATATATATATAAAACTTGTGCTAAAAACCCTTTGATAATCAACACCATTGATTTCTTGATATATTAGAAAATATCATATCCATCTCAATGGGAAACACATGATAATTTCCTCGTATGGAATAGTATAACCCATATGTGCATTTCCCTTTTACCACAATATATGGAAATCTAGAAGGATGTTGAGATTCTCATAAGCCTTGGTCGGGGAAAATTTGTGTAATAATATCCACTAAGATAAAAGCTTATCCTTTCAAGAACCTTTGGTGATAAAATTTGAACTTGGTATATTGATGCACCTTTTTCTCCACTAATCTTGGCCATGCTTTGGTCCCTCAAAGGTTCTATACATGCAACAATCCCTGAAATCATACTTTTGTGTAAATGAGTATAACCTTTTGCCAAATATGAAAGTTAAGTAATGTGAAGGAATTATTAGAACCAATATATATACTACAAGAATTTCACTAAGCTATAAGCATTTCAATCATTACTACTGCTTTTGATGACTTTGATTGAAACTTGATAATTCTCGGCAAGTTCTATTACTTCTTGCAGGCCTTTCAAGGACTAGAACAACGTTGTCAAAATGATAGGGAGAAAATGAGTGGTAATATTCATCCCAACATCCCTAAGTAATAAGTTATATTAACTTTGAAATCACTACAAATTTATCAACAAAAGAGAATCACAATGAGATTTAAACCAACCTTTCTAGGTCAGCCTACATCCCATTTTTTATCGATTTGTTTGATGAATGGCTACTCATAGGCAGATCCAAGCCTAAGCTTTTAACTTCATTTAGCATTGCATTAAATACTACTTCAAATCCTACGATATGGACAAATTTTAAAATATGGCTATGCAATGTGCATTGCATGGAGATAGGGTGAGCGTTACATGTGTTATATTTTTGACATGTTATGGAGAGAGAAGGATATTTTGCTATAAGTTTACTTAACATTAATAAAATACACATAAATCATATATAAAATGTATTTTATAGTCTATGTACATTCACGGGAATGGAAATTCAACCCTTGGTTAAAATATTGAACAGTTCTGAGAGCCCTTCGAAATAGTTAATTTATTTTTTTATCATAGCTATGGAATTAAAGCAAATTAAAAAGGAAAAGTTGAGCTTTTATTATAAATTCATAGCAACCCAAAATCATCAAAATCGTGAGAGGAGGCTTGCTTTGCTTCTTCCTATGATACAAAGTTCCCATTACTGTAATGCATCATCTGCCTTGTAGTCTGGAAAATGCATTATTACTTGGCACTTTGGAAATACCCACAATTACAAATCTATCAACACTGACAACAAACTACACTATAACATCACCTCTGAGTTGCCAGAAGTTCGACAAAAAACATAGAAAAATCCATGCTTTAATTTATTGGGCTCAAGCTTGCGGGAAATGAATGGTCTTGAAAGGAACACAAGGGAATAAATTGGACCAGTCCTTGATCACGAACTGGATATTGAATATGTTAAACTATTTTTATTGTTTTTAAAAACATTTAAAGGAAAAAAATAACAAAGTACTTTTTTATCAATTTTAAAAACACAACATGTGTAAACAAGTGTCATTGGAAAATAGTGTAGATTTACTCTATAGTGTAGATTATGTTTAGAAACAAGTGTCACTGTAATTGTAGATTTACTCTATAGTGTAGATTATGTCTAGAAACAAATTGTATGTGCATAGTTGTTTCAATAATGAATTTAACATACATTGCAGGGAGGTAGAACAATGAAGGAACATGGAATAGAAAAACACGGATGTGAGATGTAAAAGAAATGTTGGAGATTTATATCCATATGTTTGGTAAACATTAAAAATGGTAACATCTCACAAATAAAAAATACACACACATTCAGTGTACATAATTTGCTAACTTTCCTTTTTGAATACTCCCTTTATGGTTTGTCTATATGATTGAAAATGTTATATAACACCAATGAGAAAAATTTATATAACACAAATACAATCCCACAGTGACATGGATAAGGCTTACATAAATTTTGAAATTATATGGTTACCAATATGAAATGTCCTTCCACGGTAAAATAAAAGCTTTATTATTTCTACACATCTCTCCTTCCTACTAAACTATTGATATATATGCATGCAATTCAACAAAATAGTTGTATTAAACTTGGATCATCGTTCCTTGTACATAGGGTGTGTCTTGTTTCCTTGTCCAGGAAACTTGGTAATGTCTAGAAATCCAGGGCCATTGTGATCACGTGTGCCCACGGGCATGTAAGAGTCACGACCCGTTGGAAAATTTTCTTTGTTGTAATGACATACCAACTCAACAACTCCCAATATGTGGCCTTCCATTGCCTCAACAAGCTTCTCTTTTGTCATATACAATAATGTTTTTATATTTTAGAGGCCTTTCAAGCCCTAGATCACTATATTTTTTGTGTACATCAGAAAAAATAAGCAAATGAATTCTATAAGCATGTATCCTCAGATGGAAGATTGTATTCTAATTTATATTAAGAGAGACCAAGTTTTGAATACCAAAACTATTTCCAATATCTATAAAATCATACAGTGCATACATAATGAATTCATGAGAGACTGAGTTTTGAATACCAACCTTATTTCCAATATTTATAAAATCATCCAGTGCATACATGGTGAATTCATATCGATGATCCCCAATAGGTGGATTGGGTCCTCTGTGACCAGGCACTTTCCAGTCATTTTTTACCTCTCTAATCATTGAATACTCATTATCTTCATCAATGTCTTTCATACATAAATTATCAAGCAGACCTACAATTTTGCAGGTGAAAGTGGAGGAGATAATTTTAAATGAAGATACGAGAGCATCACTGTGCGATGTAGTGAAGAAAGTGGGGGAAGAACGACTTCAATGAGGAATAGGTGTATATTTTTACCTTGTATATTTATTTATTGCAAACATATTTTCAATAAAAGAACAGAAAAGATACAATGGAAAATACAAACATTACACAGATATTTTTCCCCTGGAAACCCAAACCAGGAAAACAAACATATTCTATATTCATTCATAATGATACATTGTTTACAATACAATATACATATAGGAGCCAACAACATCCAAAACCCTAACCCAATGACATGGATTAGTCAACAATCCTAATTCCTTAAATGGAAATAGAAAACCATCGGCAAAAACCATGTGCCGAAAAACCGCCCAACAATGGACATGAAAATCGAGGCGACATGTAAAACGAAGAAAAAATGCGACATGTTTCCCGAGGAAAACAAATTCTCGGGGGCGCTGCCCCCGAACCCCCTCGCATGTAATATAACACATACCCAACATTCTCCCACTTGTTGTTTTCTTTGCATACAGGGGGTTACAGGGTTACATAGTCAACAATCCAGGGTAGAAAATGCCCATGGACACTCTACACCAAGAGAACTTCTCAGTGCTCATAGATTTTGTTAATGTATCTGCAACATTATTCAAAGTTTCCACCTTCATCAACAACACTTTATTTTCTTCAACCATGTCTCTCACAAAGTGATATTGTATATCAATATGCTTTGTCTTTGAATGATAATCCATGTTATTCGCTAGAAAAGTTGCACTTTGATTATCACAATATATCCTTACAGCTTGTTGTACCAACCCAATACCTGAACACAATATTTGCAACCATATTGCTTCCTTACTTGCATGAGTGGTTTACATGTATTCAACTTCTGTAGTTGAAAGTGCTGCTACAACCTGTCTTTTTCTCATCCAACTGATTGCTCATCTAGGTTAAACACATACCCTCTTGTAGATCTCCTACGATCCAGATCTCTAGCCCAATCTGCATCCACAAAGCCATGTATGTCCAACACTTTGTCTAATCATGGTTTTCCTTGATAGCACAATCCATAGCTAGCAGTGTCAAAACTCCTTGGTTTTGACATATACCTGCTCAAAACTCCCACTGCATGTGCAATGTCCGGTCTAGTACAGACCATTGCATACATCAAATTTCCAACTGCACTCACCTATGGAACATGAGACATGTCCTTCTCCTCTTCCTGTGTCTCGGGACACTGATCCGTAGATAACTTTACAACAACAAGAATAGCAACCTTGACCGATTTACATTCCTACATATTAAACCTCTGCAATATTGTCTCGACATATTTTCTCTGATTTAAGCAAAGTTTCCTCTTTTCCTGATCTCTTTTAATTTCCATGCCCAAAATGAAATTTGCAGCACCTAGATCCTTCATGCCAAATTTAGAGGAAAACTGAGTTTTCACATCCTGGATAATCTCCTTGTTGTTTCCTATCAGCAACAGGTCATCCACATACAAGACCAAATAAATCAAATGATCATCAATTCATTTAAGATACACGCAGTGATCCTCTTTGCTTCTTGTGAATCCAAGTCCTAGCATATAAGTATCAAATTTTTGATACCACATCCTTGGTGATTGTTTTAAACCATACAAAGACTTTTTCAGTGTGCATACCAACTCCTTCTTTCCCTTCACACCAAAACCTTTTGGCTGCTTCCTATATATTTCTTCTTCCAAATCCCCATGTAGGAATGTTGTCTTCACATCCATCTGTTCTACCTAAAAATCAAATGCAACAACAGATAACAAAAATCTAATAGAAGTTAACTTGGCAACAAGAGAAGAAATATCACCAAAATAAATTCCCTCAACCTGGGAATAACCCTTTGCTACTAACCGAGCTTTGTATTTCTCCCATTTGCCTTTTGCATTCAGCTTCTTTTTAAATACCCATTTGTTGTCAATGGGATTTCTTCCAGTCGACAACTCCATTAGATCCCAAGCCTCATTCTTATCCAAGGCTGCCATTTCTTCATCCATGGCCTTTTTCCAGAGTTTTCCATCCTCTGAATCCATTGCCTCCCTAATAGTTCTAGGATCATCATTAGTAATAGGCAAAGAAAAATTTGAATGGAAATTAGATGGAGTATACCTTTTTGGTAGCCTTCTTTCTCTAACCGATCTCCTCAATACTGGAGTATGAGGATCTTCTTCTTTTGATTCATGTTCTTCTATAGAGTCTGATTCATCATCCTTTAAATCAAACTATATTTTCTCTGGTTCTTTCTTACTTGGTAGGACTTCCTGTTTAACAACATCCTTCATTTCTCTAAATACTACATCTCGATTATACACAACCTTCTTAGTTTATGGGTTCCAAAGCTTATAAACTTTGAGACCATCTTTATACCCAATAAAGATACACTTTTCACCCTTCTTATCTAGCTTACTCTTGTTTTCCTTTGGAACATGAACTGATCTAGGTGGATATTGATGGCCACCCACCTATTCCAACTAGCTCAAAATAGTCTTCTGACAACTTACTATTTTTAGCAGGTTTTCGGTCCCTAAAATTCTGAGTCCATTTTGAGGGCCTAAATGAATATTTTTTTGGATCGAGAACCTCAATGATATCTGAAGGCTTTGATTGAGCCCCCAAAATGAACCTCCTTGACAATACCTTTCCAATGAGCTATCGTGTGCCCCAAACAAAGATCGTATGCCAAAGTTACGCCCCTGGGAAGTTGAAACACCAAACTACCCAAAACGGGGTCCACAAAACTGTTGGCTTTTCATCTTCTGGGGTTAGGGTTTTGGATTTTCTTTATTTTAAAAAGGAATTTGGAGCCTCATTGTAACATCCATCTTCTTGCGAATGCGACTATCCGTCACATCTCTTCTCAGAGATAAACTGCCACCATTCTAGTGAGTCTTTCACTCCTTATTTTTATAGTCTTTGAACATTTGTTTCATTAATAGAAATCATGTATTACTATATTTCTCCATTTATGGAAATATTTATGTGTATTTCATTGTAATATATCTACTTTCATTTTGTTCTAAAAAATAATCTGGATTAGTGGTATCAAAGCAAGATACTCTTGATTGTTTTCCAGTGCATGTACATGACGAGGTCTAAGTATAGCAAGTTGGGTCTCGAGCTTGTCTCTCTTGAGGACAATCGATCTCGCACGCCCAAGAAACCCTCCATGGAGGAAGAAAATAAAAATGACGGAGTAGAAGATTCTATTAATATGTTGCTTGATAAATCTCTCACGCGACAGAGGGACAAAATGATGGAGAATTTTTCCCACATCCTTCAATGCATGCCGATAAAAACAGGTGCGCCTTCATCCAACGACCACTTTGAAGGTACCTCACCTTTCAAGGTACAAGTTAATTTTGATAGCCCTGTATTTGAAGGACAAATAGATGTAGATGCTCTAGAAAAATGGTTAAATATGCTAGAAGGTTATTTCTTTGTTTACAATTTCTCTGATAGGGAACAGATTACCTTTGCACTCCTTAAGGCTCTCCCCCATGTTAAACATTGGTGGGAAAATTACTAGGAACAAATTTCCACAAAGGAGTCTAGAATATATGGGGTTGAGCCCACTTGGGATTTTTTTTTGGATGCGGTCAAGGAACGATATTACCTTGTTGGTAATTATGATGACCAATACATGATATGGACCACACTACGACAAGAGAGGGGACAAACAATGTCGTAGTTCATAAATAATTTACATACCTTGTGCAACAAGTTGGGTATCAAAGACTTTGAATGAAATCTGGTTCTAAAATATTGCGGGGCTCTGCATAGGTACATCCAAACTGAAATGGATTTCCTGGACATCTCATCACTGGGAGATTCCTATCGATATGTTGTCAAAATCGAGCAAACATTTAAGCACAAGAAAAAACGAGAGTTTGCGTCTACAAATCTGCAACAACCAAAGCATGATAAATACGACCTTAACAAGCAACCTTCCAACAAACAACCCAAGATTGACAGGAAAAGAAGGGTAGCGGGAAGACAAAGAAGGACAGTGGAAAGTGGTGTGATTTCCACAAAATCCCCTGGCACAACACTGATGAATGTCACTCAAAATAGTCATTTGTGGTCGAGATCAAAGATAAGGAGACGAACCCTGATTCAGAATCTGATTCAGAAAATATTGGTAGAAGACAGATCATTGACACAGACCCCACTGTTATTGTCACGATTGTAACAATTCAACCAGAAGAACCAACATATCCTGAAGAGGGGGAGTGCCTTTTTCATTCACAGATGTGGGTGAAGGGGACCCTGTTGCATTTTATTGTTGATAACGGAAGCCAGAAGAACCTCATCTCAGCAGAGGTCATCAAATAGTTGGGATTGTCGACAACACCATACCCACAACCATAGAATATCTGGTGGATTCACCAGGGATGAGATCTCCATGTCATCCAACAGTTCTGATTTTCATACGACATCCAATCCTTCAAGGATGAGGTATTGTGTGATGTTTCCTCGCTGGATGTTTGTGATGTTCTGATTGACATCGACATCCAATCCAATCCATGTCATCCAAGTGTCGCAAGGTAGTATCTCATACTACAAAATTCAACTTCTTCACAATCTGTTCAAAAGGTGAACAGAAGGACACTGCAACCACTACATCCTCAATCCAAGCACCTTCTTTCCAGCAAAAGCAGAAGCATGTTGAAAATATTGAATAAAATCACAAAGATTCCTTATGCACACAGTTATCTCATCAGGTTCTCGACAACCTCCCACAAACCAAGCAGTGCAACTTCTCCAACAAGGAAAGCAACTCACCAAGGTACAGATTCAACAAACACTTCCCCATCTCCCCCGGGAACTCAACGCAGTGGAGACCATTGCTTCCTAAGGAGGGAGGATTGATCCAGGTGGATATCAGTGGCCACCCACCTATTTAAACTAGCTCAAAACAGTCTTTTGGAAACTTACTATTTTAGCAGGTTTTTGGTTCCTAAACATCCAGGGCCATATTGAGGGCCTAAATGAAGCTTTTTCGGTATCGATCACCTCAATGATAGATAAAGGCTCTGATTGAGCCCCCAAAATGAATATCCTTGAAGATATATTTCTAAAGAGCTATTGTTCTCCCCAAACGAAGATCATATGCCAAAGTTATGCCCCTAGGAAGTTGATACACCAAACTACCCAAAACGGGGTCCCAAAACCGTTGGATTTTCATCTTCTGAGGTTAGGGTTTTTTATTTTCTTTATTTAAAAAAAAGCCTTTGGAGCCTCATTGTAACATCCATCTTCTTGCGGATGCGAGTATCCGTCACATCTCTTCTCAAAGATAAGTTTCCACCATTCCAGGGAGTATTTCACTCTATATTTTTACAGTCCCTGTACATTTCTTTCATTAATAGAAATCATGTAATACTGTATTTCTATGTTTCTGTCAATATTTATGTGTATTTCATTGTAATATCTCTACTTTCATTTCGTTCTAAAAAATAATCTGGATCATGAACATAGGCCTCACAGCCAAATACCTTGAGATGTGTGAGATAAGGTTTCTTATCGATCCATACCTCTTGTGGAGTCTTGTCATCAAATGCTGATGAGGGTTATTTATTGACCAAGTAACATGCAATACCCACTACCTATGCCCAGAATTCTTGCCCTAACCCGACACCACTGAGCATGCACCTTTCTTTTTCCATCAACATCATATTCATCCTTTTTGCAACTCCATTATACTGAGGTGTGTATGGAGTAGTCTTTCGCCTTGCTATACCGTACTTCTTACTGAATTCTTCAAATTTATTCCTGCAGAACTCTCCACCATTATCAGTCCTCAACACCTTAATTCTTTTCTCTGTTTGATTCTCAACAAGAACCTTAAACTAATTAAACATATAAAAGACTTCATATTTCTTCTTGAGGAAATATATCCAAGTATTCCTCAAGAAGTCGTCTATAAATGAGACATAGTACACAGATTTTCCCAATGATGGAACCGACATAGGTCCAAACACATCACTGTGAACTAGTTGTAAATTTCCTTCTGCCCTCATTGCACCAGAGGGGAATATTACCCGATTTTGCTTCCCATATACACAATGTTCACATAAATCAAAATCTAGAAAGAAGTTAGACATACCTTCAACCATACCTTTACCATGTAGTAGTTGAAGACCCTTCTCTCCGATATGCCCCAGTCTTTGATGCCACATCATAACCTTTTCTCCATAGACTATAGGAGTTTTTTCTTCTTCAACTCCAATATCAGGAACATTGGAACTATTGCACCCATCACTAATAGTGCTTCCTTGTAGCTTATACAGAGTTCCAAACCGAACTCCCTTCAGCAACAACATTGCTCCTCAAATCATCCTGCATGTTTCCTTTTCAAATATTGTTTTTACCCCTACATCGTCCATTTTTCTTACATAAATGAAATTTTTGGCCAATCCTAGGACGTGGAGAAAACCATGTAGTTTTCTAATCCTTCCATCTATGAGCCTCAACTTCACTTGTCCTCGTCCTATGATTATGGTTGTCGAGTCATCACCAAGGAAAACATTACCTCCATCATACCTTTCATATTCATAGAACCACTCCCTGTGGGGAGTCATATGAAAGGATGCAATTGATTGAACCAACCATGCTTCATGATCTGCATGTGTTCTTGAAGAATCCAAGTACACATCCCCTTCTTATTCCTTGGAGGTATTTTCTTCTGTAGAAGGAGATTCTTCAGATCCCTTCTTTTTCTCAACTTTGGATCTACATTTCTTCTTGTAGTTCCCTTCTTTTCCACATCTCCAACATACCTTTACAAAATATCTGGGAGATTTAGATATACCCTTACACTTACATCTCTCACTTGAGGACTTAGATCTATTTCTTTCCTGGGAATGCCCTCTTACAAATAATGCATATGTTCTCTGTCCTTCCATGTTCTTATGTCTCATCTCCTCCGACAACAAGGATGAGACCACTTCATCAAAATTCAAGGCAGTTGTATCACTACCTATGGCCACAACCAGACTATCTTACGAGTCTGGTAAAGAGCACAATAAACTGATACGCTTATCTTCATTTGAAATTTTAATCTCAACAGATACTAACTGACATACCACAGTATTTAAGGCATTCAAATGCTCTACCACCGAGCCTCCATCTCTCGTCCTCGGGTTATACAATTTCTTTCTCAAGAATAGTTTATTTACTAGAGACTTAGACTTATACAACTTCCCCAACTTATCCCATAAATCCTTGGTTGTACCTTCCTCTGACACATTCAGTAATACTGAATATGAGAGACACAGTCAAATTGTGCTATTTTCCTTCCGATCCAACTTTTTCTAGTCATATGCTGAAGTTCCTGTAGGTGCAGTAGCTGGATCCACCGCGATCCACTGATCTCTATCCACCAACAAATATTCCATATTGAGCTTCCACAACTCAAAACATTACCCATTAAACTTCTCGATCTCCATTTTCGAACTGCTTTCCATTTCTCTTCACCTGGAGAATCAATATTGCAGATCTCCCACTGTAACAAGGCTTATCACAGTCTCGAGCCAAACCCTTGACCACAAAGGCGTCCCCTTGAAGCCAACAAACCTCTGATACCAGATGTAGATTTTAACCTTGTACAATTATTTACTGCAAACATATTTTCAGTAAAAGAACATAAAAGATACAATGGAAAATAAAAACATTACATAGATATTTTTCCCCTCGAAACCCAAACCGAGAAAATGAACATATTTTATATTCATTCATAGTGATACATTGTTTACAATACAATATACATATAGGAGCCAACGACATCCAAAACCCTACCCCAATGACTTGGATTAGTCAACAACCCTATTTCCTTAATCAAAAATAGAAAACCATCGACAAAAACCATAAGCTGAAAAATACCCAACAATAGACACAAAAATCGAGGTGACATGTAAAACGAGAAAAATGCGACACGTTTCTCGAGGCAAAAAAAATTCTCGGGGGCATTTCCCCCAAATCCCCGCACACAATATAACACATACCCAACAATAGGGAAGTAGAAGAGAGTATGAAATAAAAATCTCAAGGTAAAGTTCCTATAATTCCCAGATTCTCGTGCATGATTACATGGAAAAAAATAACATAAAACATTTTCTTTAGGCTAAT
>ML810659.1:13541-27492 GCA_009831015.1 Picea engelmannii
TTCACTTTCCTTGTACCATGCAACATGACATTGTCGTGGCCCCGATCGTCATCCTTTGGAAATGACATGGTCGTGGAAGAAGGGTTTACAGGGGAAAATCTCTGCTGAGTTGTTGCGGGCTTATCCGCTCCCAGAACCTCGGTGCTTCTTGTTTTTCCCTTTTTACCTTACCATGCAATTGACAATAGAACCTGGTCCTTCGAACTTCAGCCTTTCCACGCTCTTTTGTACAATGTTGAAGCTTCTCGAAGTCTCGAAGCTTCTCTCTACTCTAGAATCTATGGTGGAGCTTTGTCCACCTTTGGATCTAACGGTTAATATTTACCCGCACTTAACCAATCGCTTGGACTTAACTAGAGGGGTGGGGTCCCACACCTAATTCGTGTCCAATCCCACGATGCCACATGGAGCTATCCAAACACACCACATCACGATGACGCACACGGGCCCGTCCTACCGGAGCTCGACACTACAACAGGGGAAACTTTTGCGCTTCGACACTAGGGCGCTTTAACCATTTTTCTCTATTTGCAAATCCTCCAGAGTTTCGAATCCCGAAGTCCTGCTACATGGCTTCGACCTTTTTCGGAGCTTGCGTCTTAGCACTCCAAACACTCGGAGTTCTGAAATCCTGAATTCCCGGAGCGACTCCCCCTTGTGTACGTGGCATTTCTGGATGGGTGTCCCTACTACCATCTTCCACTTGGAAGATACGTGGCAATGATGTCACATTGACACGTGGTACCCATTTCTCCAACTCTATACCACATACGATAAATCAGTAGGACATGTGGCTTAGCCACGTGCTGACTTGCGGTGGCTCTATCACACGGTCAGACTCCACCGTGTACTTTGTCCATGTCGTCTGCTAACGCCACTCCGACCTTCAACGCTTCGGGGAAACTCCACGCCTTACATCCTGAATCACTCGAAGTGGGGTTTAGCTGGAGAGTCGAATAATGATCGGACGACCCATAATCTTCCTTGGTTTGATCCAATGGAAGACATTTGGAAAAAAAAAGGGTGACATGTGGCCCAATCAACTAGTGACATGTGTCAAGGTCTATTTGACACATAAGATCTGGGAGAAGCATGAATCAAGGTGACACGTGGCATGACAAACATGGGTCCACGTCACCCTAGGTGACGTTAGCATGGCACGTCATTTCGACGATATTCTCATTCACCAACATGTCAAACCTTCTGGAGTAGGACTTCGCTGGAGTACTTTACGCTATCCTTTCATTAGGCTCGATCTAACGGTCGAGAAGGGTCCCAAAGGATCCTTAGATTCACGGTCCTCATCGCTTCGCGACTTTAGCTTTCGGGGGTACCGCCCATTTAACACACTTTTTTCCTCGGAGTGGTCAACACTGGACTGACCACGACTTAGATCCAACGGTCATGGGAGATCTCGAAACATCCTTGGATTAACAGTTCTTGTCGCTTCACGACTTTGATGTTTGGGGGTTCCGCCCATTTAACACTCTTTTTCTCTCGGAGTGGTCAACATTGGACTAACCACGACTTAGATCCAATGGTTAGGGGAGATCTCGAAGCATCATCAGATTGACGATTCTCATCGCTTCGGGACTTCGATGTTCGGGGGTTTCGTCCGTTTAACACTCGTGTTTTCTTGGAGTGGTCAACGTCGGATTGACCACGACTTAGATCCCACGGTTAGGGGAGATCCCGAATACCCTCAAACAAATTCAGAAGATGAAGAGTACATAAGAACCATAGGTATGTTGTTTTGCTTTAATTGTGAAAAACGTGGACATCTTGAAATAGAATGCCATGAAGGAAATGAGATAGAAAAACTAATTGAAAAGGAAGACAATTATGAAACAGAATTGATTAGTGTTTTAGATGAACTAAGAGAAGAAAACAAGTCACTCAAGAAAGAATTGATGAAACAAAAGGAAAGTATTCACATTTTTTAAGAAGCCCAACAGGTCATCGAGAACTTAAGAACTCAACTTAAAGAAGCAAAAAGAACAGAATAAGTCATGAAGTCTCAGATAATGAAGAAAGAAGAAGAGGATGGTAAGCTTGAAGAAGAAGTTGTTACATTGAGAAGTAAAATCATCAAGCTCAACAAGAATGTTGAAGATATGGAAACATCCACATCAGTGATAGAGAATGAAGAAAATAGAAAGAGTTATGCAGAAGTACTCAAAGGAAGGAATTATGGTCAACCAGAATCTAAGAAAATTATTGATGACACATCTTCAAGAAGACCATCCATGTTCAAGCCACAAAGAAGCTTCTATCACGATCATGACCAGTCAAGGCAAAAATTCAGAAGGACTATGCCACAAAGAAGATCATTCACTCCCAAGTATGCAAATTTATTTTATGGTCATTGTTTTTATTGTACTAACTTTGGACATAAGGTTGCAGATTGCAGGGATTATAAAATAAATGTTCAAGCAAGAAATGCCTATGTGGCCCCACGTAACATTGAATGTTACAAATGTCATAGCTATGGACACATAGTTAGTGATTGTAGAAGCATGATCGATACTTCCATGAAAGAGAACATTGATATCAGATGTAAGAAAGTATGGAAAAAAAAACACAAAGAACAGATGAACAAATACCAGGTCCCAGAGATCTCAAGATTGACAATAAAACGAGATGAAGAAAATTCTATAGAGAAAAAGAAAGATGTCATATACATAAAGGTTTGAAAAACAAATGAAAGAAAATGACAGGTAAATAAGGAACAAGTTCAAGAGATTGTACTTTCAGGCATTGTAGTGAAAGATAAATCCATGGACAGAAAGAAAGAAGTCAGAGCTCAGAGAGATGATGAATCTACCAATGAAGATGATGATGAATACACATCAGAGAAGGAATTGTTTTGAGTCATCCAGCTTAGAGACTCCCAGGTAACATGAATATTAGACATGGAGAGTCTATGTGATAGCTGTGACAGAACAAAGAACCATCCTCCGAGCAGCTTGCATAGTTTGAATAGACAGATCCAGAGAAATTAGTTAGCAGAAGTACAATCAGTTGTAGTAGTGAATACTTCATGATAGTACAGTGATAAATGAGTCAACATTAAGGAAAATGTGCAGTAGAGTCTTGGACAGTATGGAAAAAGATGGATTCATAAGAACACTTAGCAGGTTTGGACAAATATATGAAAGTGGACGAGAGAATGGATTCATAGATTGGTTTAGAGAGTGGTTTAGAGACAAATGAACATTATCATAATGCATGATAATTACACAAGAAATGTTTCGAACAATGCTAATGGATTCAAAATTGACAGATGGTTTTTGGGCACATGCAGTGCATACAACAGTTCACATTCAAAATAGAATAATGCTCAGAAACAACGACAAAAATTCCTATGAGCTATGGAAAGGAAGACCAACAAATGTGAAGCACTTCAGGGTATTTGCAAGCAAATGCTACATCAAAAGAGAAGATGGAAGAATGAGAAAGTTTGACTCTCGTGTGGGCAAATGAGTACCGTTGGTTACTCAAGTACAAGGAAAACATACAAGCGTTACAATATGAAGTTGAACAAAGTTGTGGAAATCATCAATGTAACAATTGATGAAACATGTGGACAAGAATTAAAGGAAGAAGAAAATGAATCAATGGAACAAATTTATGAAGAAGATGCATAAGATGAAGAATAAGTCTACATCGAACAACCAAAAGGATTTCAGTTGTCAGAGAACGCATAATACATGTCCAAATTGAAGAAGGCCTTGTATGGTCTAAAACAGGCTCCTAGATGATGGTACTCTAGACTGGATAAATATCTACAGCAGACAAGGTTCGGAAAAGGAAGTGCATACAACAATCTCTACATCAAGGTAACTCAAGATAGTATTTTATTAATTGAATTTTATGTTGATGATATTATTTTTGGAAGCAATGATGACAGATTAAGCCAGAAATTTGCAAAGGATATGCAGAGTGAATTTGAAATGTCATTATTCGGAGAACTATCCTTCTTTGTGGGTCTTCAGACAGGTCAAAACAACCAATGAATTTTTATTTCTCAAACTAAGTATATCAGAGAAAGGCTAAAGAGGTTCGGAATGGAAGATTGCAAAACCAATTACCACTCCTATGCAAACTAGTTGCAAGTTCAACAAAGATGATGATTCAAAGTCTATAGACTAGAGTAATACATGTCAATGATTGGTATATTACAATATGTGACAACATCTAGACTAGATGTAATGTAGGAAGTTGGACATGTGTCATGATTTCAGGCAACACCAAAGGAATCACATGTCTTAGCAGTGAAGAGGATTTTTAGATATCTCAAAGGAACATAAGGGTTTGGATTATGGTATCCAAAAGGAAAGTATCTATTACTTATTGCCTACACAGATGCAGATTGGGTAGGTTGCATTGATGACCGACAAAGCACCAGTGGAGCAGCGTTCTACTTGGGTGAGTGTTTAGTATCTTGACTAAGAAATAAACAATCATCAATATCTTTATCTGCAACCGAAGCTGAGTATATTGCAACAGAAGGATATTGTACACGGGTTCTATGGATGAAACAAACTCTGACAGATATACAGGTTGAGTATGATGAGCCCATTCCAATATGTTGTGATAATACAAGCGCCATCGGTATCTCAAAGAACCCCGTGATGCACTCCAAGAGGAAGAACATTCCAATCAAGTATCACTTTCTATGGGAACATGTTGCAGAGAAGAACATCAAAGTTGAATATGTGGACACACAAGAACAAGTGGAAAACATTTTTACAAAACCGCTTCCACGAGAAGCCTTTGAGTATCTTCACCAGAGACTCGAAGTAATTTCTACTCCAAAATGAATGCTTTTGAATGCTTATCTTATATGTCTTAGATTTACACGAGGAAGCACCATAAAGAAGACAGTTTAGGTCGGAAGATCAGATTCAGGAAGGGTTCAGTCAGGGGGAGTATCCCCAAGGACAGTTCAGTTAGGGGGAGCATCCCTGGATGGAATGATACCTTTGCCATCGATGACAAAGGGGGAAAGATTTATCATATGCAGAGCATAGAGGTATGGTTCCAACATGAGCGATATTCACAGGAAGAGCATGAGTGATATGACTTCAATATTTCATGACATGACTTCAGTATTGCATCAGAGTGTTGCCATCAATGCCAAGGGGGAGATTGTTGATTAATTGGGTTGGTTTTCATTGATGTCAACCCTTGAAGAAATTCTGGTAGCGAATTTCGGTAGCACAATGGTTTGGGTAATGGACCCAAGTTTTTTTGATGGATAATGGTATGATTTTTGATATATTTGCAGGTAAAACTATTTTAGATGGATAATACATGTCATGCCATTTCCGGTGGTATGTGGAACGTCACATAACTCCTCACGATTTGAGAGTTATGGCCACGTGAAGTTGGAGAACCCTCATGAGTCATCTAGAAGCCCCAAAAGGTCAATGTAGTCAAAGTGTTTGCAAAGAAGAAATTATTTAAATAATAAAGTGAAGTGATGAGTGTACTATAAGTCAAATAGGATGAAAAAGAAATTATTTAAATAATAAAGTTAATGGAGAACTTACTAATTATGGAAAGTGGTTAAGTTAAGTGGACAAGTGGTTATAAGTGGGTTAACCCTAAAATAAGGAAAGTGGGTTAAGATGGTTAAAAGGTAGCCCCTTGAGGATGCTACATGAAAGTATAAATAAGAGGCAAGACACTCTCATTTAAACACACTTGAGTATCATTGAATATATATTTTTTTGAAAGGTTAGTTGGGAAGGTATTATTGATAGAGAAAAATTGTAGCAGAAAAAGTGCGACAGGAAAAGTGCGGTAGAAAAAAGTGTGGCAGGAAAACTGCTGCAAAAAAAGCGTGGCAGGAAAACTACGGTAGAAAAAGTGCGGTCGAAAATGTGCGACATAAAAATAACGACAGAAACATCGCGGAAGAAAAAGTGCGGCAGGAAAATCGTCGAAGAAAAAGTGCGGCAGAAAAATCGCGATAGAAAAAGTGCGACAGAAAAATCATGGCAGAAAACGTGCGGCAGAAAACATGTGACAACAACATGGTTGAGGTTTATTTATGAGAGATATGACACATCTTGTTTGAGGTATGTTTTGTGAGCTAGGGTTCAGCTTTTTAAATGGTATTGGATGTTCAGTATTGTTTCATATATCAGATTTGTTGAGGGATACAGTTGATATTTTGTTGTTGGTATTTGGCATATGGGTATTGGTCTTTTGGTTTTGATGTGTTGTTGAAGTTGTTGCTTTAGCTTGAAGCTACATAACAGTGAGGTTGTGGCACATGGTTTTATGTAAGGGTTTATGGTATTTGGTTTATGGATAGAGTGATGAATTGTTAGATAACTTTTGATGGTTATATTGGTGTATGTCTTTGGTATATGATTGAGGTACATGTTGGGTACATGGTTGAGACAAGTAGTTGATGAGTTGGCACATACATGAGATGTGTAATTGATGCATGATTGGTACATACTTGGGTACATGGTTGAGACTAGTTGATGAGTTGGCACATACATGAGGTGTATAGTTGATGATGTTGGTACATCTTGATGAGTCATAATTTATGTGTATTTGATGCATGATTGGTACATATTTGGTGCATGGTTGATGCACTCGTTGATGGTACATGTCGAGGTACAGGTTGGTGCATGGTTGATACACTTGTTTATGGTACAGGTTGAGGTACAGGTTGATATATGGTACATGTTGGCACAAGTTATTGGTACAAGTTGTTACAGGTTTATTACAGGTTGATTAGTATAGGTTTACAATAGTATATCTCACAGTGATAGTGTGTCAGTGGTTCCATCATTTTACTTCTATGTCAGGGTGGTTAGATGGGGAAAGGACATGTGGTTGTAGCCAGAGAACATAGGTAATTGTAGCCTCCTTCTGGTTGTAGCAAGAGAATTGAGGAGTTGGAGCTTCCCTCGAGTTGTAGCCCGAGAAACTAGGGGGTTAGAGATTCCTTCCAGTTGCAGCTGGAAAACAAAGGAAGTTGGTGCTTTGTTGACGGACGAAATTAACCGTCCGTCAATTGGAAGAGCGATACCGGTCCGGGGTTGTCTAAATAACCCAAGCCGTTTGGTGTAACTCGTTCTGACGGGTTTAATGGCTCCGTTAGCCAATCTAAGAATCCTAAAAGAAACGAATAAAAGAGAGATATAACTAATTAATTACTAAACACACAATATATATGTACATATGTTCAAATGTAACTATAGTAGTTGTATTTAAGCAGAAGATATACAAGTTTCGTTTATTTACATGATTTACAAGATGCAAGTTTTAATCGAAGCTTACGAAAATCGATGTGAAAAATGATTGCTTCTAGGAAGCAGATAAAGAAAGCACATAAAAATATTTATTGTTTTTCTTTTATAAATTTAAAGAATCTTGCAAAAAAATTTAATGAAACGTGAACATGTGGATAGTCAAAGCTGAACCATACATTCTAGTTTCATTGATATGTAAATGAAAAAATAAATACAAAGAAGCTATCCTGTCAGTGAATTAGTGAGGTGTATCCAAGCATCTGCATGAGTGGTGAACATCCAATTGCCATGTCCAAGAGAGGAATCTGCAATGAACCTTATGATTGTTCTAAATAAATTCAGAACATGTATTGGCAGCTTAGGTTTTAATGACAGAAAATAAAACAAAAACATATACCCATGATCTCATAATTATACATGATTATAGCAAGATAAATCTCGAAGCAATCTATGTATGTTATCATTCAATTTAAAATTCAAAGATAAATCTCATTATTTAAATCGAATATATAATCACAACATTTGTATTTTGAGGAGAAAATGATAGATAGTATTTATAATATAAGCCTCCTACACATCACAGATAATTTAATCTAAAGATATCAAACTTGCACATGTAATAGGATTAACAAAACATAAATAACAACATTATAAACAAAAGGCTAAAGCCAAAATGCATATATGTCATTCTATTAAGTTTTTGGAATCACTTGTCTATTATGTAGTCCTGGAAGAAATTTTTTGGATAATTGATCCATGTGGATATCAGTGGCCACCCACCTTTTCCAACTGGCTCAAAACAGCTTTCTGACAATTTTGACAATTTACTATTTTTAGCAGGTTTTAACTTCCGGGGTCATTTTGAGGGCCTAAATGAAGGTTTTTCGAGATTGAGGTTCTCAATGATATTCGAAGGCATGATTGATCCCCCAAAATGAATCTCCTCGACGATACCTTTCCAACGAGCTATCATACACCTAAAACGGAGATCGTATGCAAAAGTTACGACCCCGGGAAGTTGATGTACTAACTTACCCAAACGGGGCCCACATGACTTTTGGCGCTTCATCTCCTAGGGTTAGGTTTTTTGATGTCTAGGACTTTTGGCATTCCCATTTATTGTAAAAGG
Source organism: Picea engelmannii (assembly GCA_009831015.1). Taxonomy (NCBI): domain Eukaryota; kingdom Viridiplantae; phylum Streptophyta; class Pinopsida; order Pinales; family Pinaceae; genus Picea; species Picea engelmannii. The sequence continues at coordinate 21,948 of ML810659.1, forward strand.
GCTTTCAGAGCCTCATTGTAACCATCTTCTTGCGAATGCGAGTAGGCGTCACATGTCTTCTTAGAGATAAGCTGCCACCATTCTAGCGAGTCTTTCACTCTGTATTTTACAGTCTCTGTACATTTCTTTCATTAATAGAAATCGTGTATTACTGTATATCTATGTTTATGGTTGCATATCTGATACATTTATGTTATATTATTGAATATCTGTGATATCTCTGTGCATTTCTTTATTATATCTCCGCTCTCATTTCATGCCGAAAATAATCCAGATCAGTGGTATCAGAGCAAGCTGTTTTTTATCATTTTTTCAGTGCATGTCCCCGACGAGGTCCTAGTATAGCAAGTTGGGTTTCGAGCTTGTCTCTCTTGAAGACAATCGCTCTCGCACACCCAAGAAACCCTCAATGGCGGAAGAAAAGAAAAACGACGAAGCAGACAATCCTATCAGTCTGTTGCTTGAGCAAACTCTCACGCGACAGAGGGACAAAATGATGGAGAATTTTTTCCCACATCCTTCAACGTCTGCTGATAGCAACAGGTGCATCTTCATCAAGTAGCCACTTTGGAGGCACCTCACCTTTCAAGGTGCAAGTTAATTTTGATATTCCTGTATTTGAAGGACAGATAGATGCAGAAGCCCTAGAAAAATGGTTAACTCTGCTAGAAGGTTATTTCTCTGTTCACAATTTTTCCGACAAAGAAAAGATCACCTTCACACTCCTTAAAGCTCTCCCTCATGTCAAACATTGGTGGGAAACTTACTGGGAGCAAATTTCCACAGAGGAGTCTAGAATATATGGGGCCGATCCCACTTGGGATTTTTTTGTGGATGCGGTAAAGGAACAATATTACCCTGTTGGCAACTATGAGGACCAGCATATGAGATGGACCACACTGCGGCAAGAGAGGGGCCAAGCAGTTCCGGATTTCACCAATACATTCCATACCTTGCGCACCAAGATGGGTATCAAAGACTCCGAGTGACATTTGGTTCTGAAATACCGTGGGGCTCTACACAGATACATCCAAACTGAAATGGATTTTCTCGACATCTCATCACTCGGTGCTGCCTATCGATATGTTGTTAAAATCGAGCAGAAATTTAAGCACCAAAGTAAACGGGAGTTCGGGTCTTCAAATCCGCAACAACCAAAGTATGACAAAGACAACCCTAACAAATAGTTTCCTAAAAACCAATCCAAGACACAGGAAAAGAAGGGTCACGGGAAGACAAAGAAGGACACCGGAAAATGGTGCGACTTCCACAAAAGCCCCTGGCACAATACCGATGAATGTCGCTCAAAACAGTCATTGGTGGCCGAGATCAAAGACAAGGAGCCGAACTCTGATTCAGAATCTGATTATGAAAATACCGGTAAAGGACAGATCATTGATGCAGACCCCACTACTATTGTCGTGACCGCAACAATTCAACCAGAAGAATCAACAGATCCTGAAGAGGGGGAGCGCCTTTTTCATTCATAGATGTGGGTGAAGGGGACCCCGCTGCATTTTATTGTTGATAGCGAAAGCCAAAAGAACATTATCTCAGCAGAGGTTGTCAAACAGTTGGGATTGTCGACAACACCACACCCACAACCATACAACAACGGGTGGCTTCGCCAAGGACGAGATCTTCGTGTCAGCCAGCAGTGTCGATTGCCATATGACATCCAAACCTTCAAGGATGAGGTATTATGTGATGTTGCCCCACTGGATGTCTGTGATGTTCTATTGGGCCAGCCATATATGTGGAAGTGCCATGCTATTTATGAGTCTCGACCTCGTAGTGTTATTGTCACTTTGGGGGGTCATCTCTACAGAATACCAGAGGTAGTTCCCACTACCGCTCCACCTAAAAAGTGTCTCAAAGTAGTATCTCATACTGCAAAATTTAGATTCACAATCTGTTCAAAAGGAGAACAGAAGGACACTACAACCACTACAGCCTCGCCCCAAGAACCTTCTATCCTACATAAGAAGGTCGACAAGGCTGCAGCAAAATGCAAAGATTCATTCTGCACAACATCCTCTCATGTAGCCTGACTTGTTGAACAACCTCAACCTCAACGGGTTCATGATAGACTTCCACAAACTGAGCAGTGTGACGTCTCTAGCAAGACAAGTAGCTCACCAAGATGCAGATTCAACAAATGATTTTCCTTCTCCCGCAGGAACTCAACGCAATGGAGACCATTGCTTCCTAAGGAAGGAGGATTGATCCAGGTGGATATCGGTGGCCACCCACCTTTTCCAACTGGCTCAAAACAACTTTCTGACAATTTTGACAATTTACTATTTTTTAGCAGGTTTTAACTTCCAAGGAATTTTTGAGGGCCTAAATGAAGGTTTTTCAAGATCGAGGTTCTCAATACCTTTCCAACGAGCTATCATACGCCTAAAACAGAGATCGTATGCAAAAGTTACGACCCCGGGAAGTTGATGTACTAACTTACCCAAACGGGGCCTACATGACTTTTGGCGCTTCATCTCCTAGGGTTAGGTTTTTGGATGTCTAGGACTTTTGGTGTTCCCGTTTATTGTAAAAGGGCCTTCAGAGCCTCATTGTAACCATCTTCTTGCGAATGCGAGTAGCCGTCACATCTCTTCTTAGAGATAAGCTGCCACCATTCTAGCGAGTCTTTCACTCTGTATTTTACAGTCTCTGTACATTTCTTTCATTAATAGAAATTGTGTATTACTGTATATCTGTGTTTATGGTTTCATATCTGATACATTTATGTTATATTATTGAATATATGCGATATCTCTGTGCATTTCTTTATTATATCTCCGCTCTCATTTCGTGCCGAAAATAATCCAGATCAATAATAGACTTTAAAGATTGGAAACATTAATACATAAACGATAATAATTAACCATGTATTGATAAAAAAGACTAAAGCTATTTAAATCAATGCATAATCAATTATTCAAATAATATGAATATATTATAATGAAAATAAAATCATTTTACTCATAGGACAAAAGCCATTAAGCAACCTGGAATTCCATATTCTTCTTTGAAAATATTCGTCCATTCTCCCAAAGATTCCAGCCATCCATTACTCCATTTGAAAAGAAATAAAAAGTTTACAAAAGAAATAATATACAAAAGAGAAAGGATTAAAATCCTCCTCTCCAATTCTTCCATCTCCCTGGCTCTGATCTTTCTCATATATTTATAAAATGAATGAACAGTCTAGGCATCACTATTAATTTCCGCCACCTGAAATTTTCCTCTAAAAGAGACCCAAATATCTCTCAAATCGTGCATTTGTTTGGGAAAATATCTACGTGGAAGGTAAATGGGTCCATTTTGGTTCTAGGTTTTCAACTGTTTCTTCTAATTCCTCACGGTTTGGCTGCAATCAGTTCTGCAAAATCGTCTATCTGATCTTGACACCTTTCCAAATTTTATCTGTTGTTGCTCATAAAATTATTTGTAGCAATCCAAAATTATTTTTGGATCAATCATCTTGAGCGTATTTGGATAATAAAATCAAGCCATGATCAGATCCGTATCAAATATTTGATAATAGAAACCTGTGAAACAAAAAGAAACCTAAAAATTAATGACCTAAAAATTATGAATAAAACAAAATCTAGAAAAATAAAAAATGAATTTAAACTAACTATAACTTAGAAACAAACACTATTTATAATTTGTTTTCAAATATGATCTATAAGCTTCAATTTAATGAAGAAAAAATATTAATTTTAATTTTTTACAAAATCAAACAAATGATAGATAATTCTTTGATTATTGTTATTTTGAAATGAGATGCAAAATGAAAAAAGAATTTAATTAATTAACATCACCAAATGATTTCATGAAAATGAAAAACCAACCAAGATATTATTTGATGAAGTATTGAACACATTATTCAAAATAATCAAACTTGCTAATGAGATAAAGAAATGAACACATAATCATAATTTAAACGAAAGTAAACATTTGATAAAAATTAATGTTTTTGTTTAAATTGAGATTTTTATGCTCGTTTCTAAATTTTGACATATACTCTTGTAATGAATGTTTCATACTACAGTGAATGTCTTAAGTTTGTTTCAAAGCAAGCCAATGCATGGAACTATTTGAAAAGGTTGATTCTGTAGCTCATTATACTTATCAAGATTCTAATAGGGGCCCTTTAAATTTTGTAAAAATATAGGGGGAGTTGTTGGGGCCCAACAAATGACGACTTATTGGGTGAAGCAGTTATCTCTAATCTGGTAAGATTTCATCTCAGGAATAAAATAATAAGACTGATTAAATGATTTAAGCTCTCTAGAATAAATTCACTCTGAGAGCATATGGTATTAGGATAAGCTCAATGTTATAACCAGACAATAGAATTTTCTTTGCATGGGATTATAACCTAAAATAATGTCTTAATCAAAGAGTCACGATGTTTATAAAATAAGTTCAATACTGTTGACAAAGCCACTTCTGCCAGCAGACGTCCATAGCCTCGACAGGGATGTCATTTAACCCACTCAAATGCTTTAATCCCATCCAATAGTTGTGTCCACATGATGTACACTTCCATAAAGTTAATTTAAAAACATATACCTGCTACCTCTCGACCCGACATTGCTTCGTTGCCAACAGGCCTGTTCAGTACCCTGACGAAGTTGTCTTGGTATCATGTGTGCATTTACCCGCTGCCAGCGAGCCTGTTCAGTACCCTGACGGGTTTACACACACTTCCCACACATAAGTGCTTTCAACCCTCTTATGCCACTTTTAAATAATAATACAATTATAGATTTCTTGATGACAAAGAGAGCGGGGTGATACTAGAGGTTAATTGCAATACAGGTGAATAGTTGATCATGTTATTTATTTTCTTTCAAAACTGGAAGTTTTATCATGTTTAGATATTTTAGATTTCCTTTAAGAAATCATCTAGAGAATGGGGAAGCACTTAAAAGTGATTCCTTAAGAATATGGACGACATAAAAAGTTTAAAGATCATCGTAATTCTCAAAGATTTAAACCATATCTCTAGTGTAATACTCTAGCAAAGATAATTTGAGGACAAAATGAGAGTGACAATTGACTTAAAAATCAATTGTCTGAGCTATATCTTAATATCAGGACCTCTTTGAACTATTTCAATTTTCTTGAAAAACACAAGTTTTAAAATAAATGCTTCCTTCGATAATAGTTCTTTGATAAGAAATATATTGATTCAAAAAGAAAGATAAGAAGAAAACTCATTCAAAATAATCAAAGAAAACAAAAATACACAACAAATCAAATCAAATTTTATTAATGGGATTCAAAATGAGAAGTACAAAAAATCAAAACAACAAAATAAAACTTTTAGGAAATGATTTTGGCCAAAGATAAACTTGCGTTTTTGTATCCACTATCATCTCACTGTAAATTAAAGGAAGAACTAAATCATATAAAATATCATGTGCGAGCAAGTTCTTTTCTTAAGATAGTGATGCATAAGATGTTACTTTGACCAAGCATTATTATTAAAAATAAAAGAGACTAAAAATAGAAAAATCCTCATTAAGATGAG
>ML810659.1:27831-49486 GCA_009831015.1 Picea engelmannii
ATATTCATTTAAAAACAAAATAAGCACGACCTTACCATTCTTTTGAAACTTCTTGATGTACGAATCCTCCAACCATTCTGCAATCTTGTCGTGATATGGGTCATAATGGCATGGAAGAGTGTAAGTAAGTTTGGAAAACTTGTGAATATTATGGGGACCTGACATAACCATCAACCAATGCTGAAATGCTCCATCCTCCTGACAATTCTCCAAGTGTTCGTCAATTTCTTCACACAGAGGATCTAAAAAAATCATGTGATGCTTACTTCCTAAATATTTAGGTAGAAACAAAGCAAGCATGACTTGATCTTTACTATGAAGATTTTTTAGATACGAATCTTCAAGCCATTCTAAGATCCTGTCATAAAAATTATGATGAAAACTATGACTTTGATGAAATGAATATATCAATGGGGAACACATCATAAGAGGATTCATGACATCAATTAGATTATTGGTTTGAACGATTCCTTTGATGAGATTGATCATTTCAAAATGTGAAGCATAAACATTAAAATTCGAACTAATCAAAGAAAGAATACACAATGTAGAATATTTGATCTCCATAAGGATGAGTGCATTGTATTTTTCAAAAATAAATCGTATAAAATCATCTTGCAACATGTCTTTTTCCCATGCGAGTGATGAAAGTGAAAGAGCGTCAAATCCGATTTCATAAATGTCATGTTTGGAATTAATTTCACCAAATTTTGGCATATTGAAAAGATTTGATTGTGATGACAAAGAGTAAGATACTGTGGGTAAAGTATCAAATACACCAAAATCTAAGAATAGATCAGGATATAAAGAGTAAAAGGAATCAGAAATAAGCACATGAAAAGAATCTCTTGAGCTATGATATTTACCAATGGTATTCTCAAGACATTCCTCTTCATTTTCATTAAAACTTTTACTCCATTTTGGTGATAAATTCTTCAACATAATATGATCATCTAAATTTACCTCCTGTACGATAGATAATTCAAAACTTTCATGGAAAACATTTGATATTTCATGTTGATAAGATACGATTTGTAGATGAGGGTTTAAGATTACTTCTTCCAATTGCAGATCTACATTTCTAATCAGTTTCATTGGAATGTTAGAATGCTTAAGATAATTTTCATCACCTAAGTTTTCTTCAATAACTGAATTTAAATATTGATTAGAGCAAGAGTTAGGAGAATGAGGACATTCACCTTGACCCAACATCAAATATTCTTCCACGATGGTCGAGGACTAAAAATACAATGATTCAGAGGAAAAACCAATTTGATTGTTAGTAGGAACATTTTCAATAGATTCTACCTCCCTTGCTTGTTCAATATTTTCGGATGGATCCCTCTCATCCTGTGAACACAATTCTTCTTGCAATTGAGTGATAGTATTTATAATTGCTTCATCATTTGCGATTGAATATGACTGGATGTAAGCATCATAGAGGAGATTTAATACAAATGACATGTCATCAAGATTAAATTTACAAAGAACATGATGGATTCTTGACGAAAATCCTTTTGAAGATGAATCGCCATTGATTAGCAAAGTTTGAAATTTTTCACATAATTGATTGTAATCATAGATTTCAAAAGCATCTAAAAATTCATCTACAAACTAAAACCAATAAAAAATGTGATATGCTGGAAAAGACTCAAACCAATGTTTAATCTGACCCCTGAAAGTAAAAACAAACAATCTGCACAAAACCTTTAAATCAGAAATATCATGCTTGATGCATTTACACCAAAACTTGTTAATATGGTCTTTTGTAGATACATTCCCCCCACCATCAAAGGTGAGTTTGGACAACAGAGAGACTGTCTTGTTGGGAATATCAGGTAATGAGAAGTGAAAAGCATGTTCCAACACAGTGATTTGAGGAGCCATGAGAAATTAATAAATTTAAAACAAAGACTCCTACAAGGCTAGCTTGTCAGTCTGGCCCTCTTTCTAGCGCCATTTGTTAACGGACGAAATTGACCGTCCGTCAACTGGAAGAGCGAGTCCGGTCCGGGGTTGTCTAAATAACCCAAGCCGTTTGGTGTAACTCGTTCTGACGGGTTTAATGGCCCCGTTAGCCAATCTAAGAATCTTAAAAGAAATGAATAAAAGAGAGATATAACTAACTAATTACTAAACACACTATATATATGTACATATGTTCAAATGTAACTATAGTAGTTGTATTTAAGCAGAAGATATATAAGTCTCGTTTATTTACATGATTTACAAGATGCAAGTTTTAATTGAAGCTTACGAAAATCGATGTGAAAAATGATTGCTTCTAGGAAGCAGATAAAGAAAGCACACAAAAATATTTATTGTTTTTCTTTTATAAATTTAAAGAATCTTGCAAAAAATGTTAATGAAACATGAACATGTGGATAGTCAAAGCTGAACCATACATTCTGGTTTCAATGATATGTAAATGACAGAAAAATACAAAGAAACTATCATGTCAATGAGTTAGTGAGGTGTATCCAAGCATCTGCATGAGTGGTGAACATCCAACTGCCATGTCCAAGAGAGAAATCTGCAATGAACCTTATGATTGTTCTAAATAAATTCAGAACATGTATTGGCAACTTAGGTTTTAATGACAGAAAAGGAAAAAAAACATATACCCGTGATCTCATAATTATACATGATTACAGCAAGATAAATCTGGAAGCAATCTATGCATGTTATCATTCAATTTAAAATTCAAAGATAAATCTCATTATTTAAATCAAAGATATAATCACAACATTTGTATTTTGAGGAGTAAATGATAGATGTTATTTATAATATAAGTCTCCTACACATCACAGATCATTTAATCTAAAGATATCAGACCTGCACATGTAACAGGATTAACAAAACATAAATAACAACATTATAAACAAAAGGCTAAAGCCAAAATGCATATATGTTGTTCTATTAAGTTTTTGGAATCACTTGTCTATTATGTAGTCCTAGAAGAAATTGTTTGGATAATAGACTTTAAAGATTGGAAACATTAATACATAAATGATAATAATTAACCATGTATTGATAAAAAAAACTAAATCTATTTAAATCAATGCATAATCAATTATTCAAAGAATGTGAATATATTATAATGAAAATGAAATTATTTTACTCACAGGACAAAAGCCATTAAGCAACCTGAAATTCCATATTCTTCTTTGAAAATATTCGTCCATTCTCCCAAAGATTCCAACCATCCATTACTCCATTTGAAAAGAAATAAAAAATTTACAAAAACAATAATATACAAAAGAGAAAGGATTAAAATCCTCCTTTCTAATTCTTCCATCTTCTTGGCTCTGATCTTTCTCATATATTTATAAAATGAATGAACAATCTGGGCGTCATTATTAATTTTCGTCACCTGAAATTTGCCTCTAAAAGAGACCCAAATATCTCTCAAATCGTTCATTTGTTTGGGAAAATCTCTACGCAAAAGTTAAATGGGTCCATTTTGGTTCTGGGTTTTCAACCACTTCTTCTAATTCCTCACGGTTTGGTTGCAATCAGTTCTGCAAAATCACCTGTCTGATCTTGACGCCTTTCCAAATTTTATCTGTTGTTGCTTATAAAATTATTTGTAGCAATCCAAAATTATTTTTGGATCAATCATCTTGAACGTATTTGGATAATTAAATCAAGCCATGATCAGATTCATATCAAATATTTGATAATAAAAACCTGTGAAACAAAAAGAAACCTAAAAATTAATAACCTAAAAATTGTGAATAAAACAAAATCTAGAAAAATAAAAAATGAATTTAAACTAACTATAACTTATAAACAAACATTATTTATAATTTTTTTTCAAATATGATCTAGAAGCTTCAAGTTAATGAAGAAAAAATATTAATTTTAGCATTTTACAAAATCAAACAAATGATAGATAATTCTTTGATTATTATTATTTTGAAATGAGATGCAAAATGAAAAAAGAATTTAATTAATTAACATCACCAAATGATTTCATGAAAATGAGAAACCAACCAAGATATTATTTGATGAAGTATTAAACACATTATTCAAAATAGTCAAACTTTCTAATGAGCCAAAGAAATGAACACATAATCATAATTTAAACGAAAGTAAACATTTGGGAAAAATTAATGTTTTTGTTTAAATTGAGATTTTTATGCTTGTTTCTAACTTTTGACATATACTCTTGTAATGAATGTTTCATACTACAGTGAGTGTCTTAAGTTTGTCTCAAAGCAAGCCAAGGCATGGAACTATTTGAAAAGGTTGATTCTGTAGTTCATTATAATTATCAAGATTCTAATAGGGGCCCTTTAAATTTTGTAAAAATATAGGGGGAAGTTGTTGGGGCCCAACATGCTTCCAATGAATGTAATTCTTAAAGTCATATAAGAAAAAATATTTCGTGGTTTTCTCCTGCTTTGGGTTTCCACGCAAAACACTGGTGTACTGTGTATGTGTGTGATTGCTTATTTGTTTATTGTTTATTTACTCTACAATTATTGGATGATAATGATACATTGATATAAAACTTGTATTTTATGGTGAAAAATGATTAAATTGTTCTATTACTAATTCACTCCCACCCCCCCTCAATAATCCAACATCTGGTTACAAATATTGTGTTCATGTATTAGGTTGGTATATCAAGCTGTAAGGATAGATTGTGACAATCAGAGTGCAATTTTTATGGCGAAGAACTCAACTTATCATTCAAAAACAAAGAATATTGATATTCAATATCACTTTGTGAGAGACATGGTTGAATAAAATAAAGTGTTGTTGATGAAGGTGGAAACTTTGAAGAATGTTGTAGATTCATTAACAAAATATGTGAACACTAAGAAGTTCTCTTGGTGTAGAGGATCCATGTGAATTGTTGCCCTGGATTGTTAACTATGTAACCCTATAACCCCCTGTATACAAAGAAAACAACAAATGGGAGAATGTTGGGTATGTGTTATATTCTTTGCCTTGAGAAACGTGTCACATTGTTTCCTCTTTTTTTGTGTTTCCTCGATTTTTGTGTCCATTATTGGGTGGTATTTTGACACATGGTTTTTGCCAATGGTTTTCTATTTTCGGTTAAGGAATTAGGGTTGTTGACTAATCCAGGTCATTGGGTTAGGGTTTTGGATGTCGTTGGATCCTATATGTATATTGTATTGTAAACAATGTATCAATATGAATGAATATAGAATACGTTGGTTTTCCTGGTTTGGGTTTCCAGGAGAAAATTATCTGTGTAATGTTAATATTTTCCATTATATATTTTTTGTTCTTTTACTGAAAATACGTTTGCAATAAATAATTGTACAATATTAAAATCTACAAGGATAAGGCATATGTGAGATAAATAGGGGGATAATAACCTTTCCAGTCCAATATACTAACCTTTAACAATGGAGCATTACCTTCAATACAACACTTGGAATCTCATGCAATTAAATTAAGTTCAAGATTTAATGAAATGACATCTATGGATAGATAGTCCTATTTTTTGAGTATTTGGTCTTGGTAAAGGCCAAAATATTTTCGTTTGTTTGACGTAGTTGTATGGTCTAATCTCAACATTTTCTAAGATACAAATTATTTGTTATTGTGAAAAAAAATATGAAAAAATAGTTATTGTCACTGAAATATCGTCTACAACATTGCATGCAAATGGTTACAAAAACACAGTAATGCTAACAACAATTAGTTCACCTACAACACTGAAATGCATTCAAAAGGAAAAAAACTATACAATTGGGTAAAAAAATTGCATGCACAAATTCACCAAAGGAAGTGAGCACAGTGTGCATGAGCCAACAAAGTCTTCAAAGTGCACAATGCGCCAAGTGCACGACTGTGTACGAGAAAATCCACACACTTCTATGAATGATGCATTTATGGATTTTGTTGGCCCCTCAACCACTTATGGACCAGCTCCCAACACGATTTCACTTTCATATTTGAGGGAAATCTGAATGGGGTGTTGGTCAAGGACTAGAGGGTGCCCTAAAAGACCCCTTGTTCACACCAAGAACCAATTACATTTTTCCTTGAAGAAATACTATAAACAAGAGCCATGGGTGCACTAAGAAACCAAAATATGCATAGTATTGTTATGCTGTAAGAATCCTCCCTTGAGAATCCTCTTTTCTCTTTGGAGCCTTCAAGCATCATTGCAATAGGTCATTCCACTCACCTCTTGAGGGAATAGGCATTATTTTTCTTCACCATTTGCCATTTTTTCCCCATTATATGAAGAACTATCTATTAGGGAACTCAAGATCCCTCCCAAGGAGGAAGAGGGGACTCATAAGTCCTCATTTTTCTCTACGATTTTTTTCCTACTAATCTATTGATCCATTGGTAGAAGTATATTGGTCATTGGTTGATTTTTATGGTTCTAAGTTTCTCATGCTTTCTAAATTTTATTTCTTAGGTTTTTTTAGTTTTATTTCTTTGTTTATACATGTGTTTGGCTTGTTTAACCCACTCACAAGCTTATGTCTTGTCTAGAAGGCTCATCTAGACATGCAAGTGTTGTTGTTTTGCTCACCCAAGTGACAAAACCAACACAATAGATTGGCTACCATATTGGGAATAGGTATCAAATTCCACCCTATTTGAGCTTAGAGAGCACTTCTTTTTAATCAATTTGTCTTGCAGGTACCAAAATTGGCCTAGCCTAACCTTCTAAAGACTAAATTCAGAGTCGGGGAAGGAGTATTTCACTAAAACAATTCTCCCCCGATGCATGATAGGAAGTGCACGGATTTTCCTGCACACAAACGCACACTCTGGGCACTATGCCTGCCACAATCTTCTTTTCACTGTGCATTTTGTGCATCGTGCACACATTGTGCACCTGTCAGAGTTGTAACCCACACATATCCCCATTTTTTCAAAATTGTAAGGGTTTTTATGATGATTTGAAGGCCCCTATCCTTCATATTTTTTATTTCATGCACTTTGTAAGGCACTTGCACTCCACTTAGAGTCATTTCCCATATCAAAGGTTAGTTAAACATAGGCACTTAGCGGTTAAAAAGAACCAATATTCTCCTCTTTTACTTTGGTTTCCACATGGATGGCTTGTTTGGCTTGTAAAAATTTCAGTTGAAGTTGTTGTTATCATACATAAATCGCTTACATTGAGAATATAAGTTAACTTTGACCCTTGCGTATGTTCTTCTCTTGCACCCTAGTGTGATCTTGAGAATCAGAAAGGTGGTTAAAGGGACATTTCATCTCCCTTAACAAAAATATTTAGGAGAGGAAAAAAAACCCCTAGGGTTCCTCTTAGTTTTTTGAAATCATCTAAAAGTTTTGTAAGGGCCCATACATGCCCACATGTTGCAAACTTAGGATATTTTCTTAAAATTGCTTTCTTAGTTTATATCACAATCCAAGGAAGTTTAAAGATCAAAGTAGCGGGCCCATACATGCCCACATGCTTGCAATCTAGGATAGTTTCAAATATTTCTTAGTGTAAACAACATTTAGAGAGTTTAAAGGATTTGTAAAGGACCTATATGTCCACATGTTAGTACTTTAGGGATTTTAAAAATTCTGCAAGGTTGTACCAATGACATATAGTAAGTTAGGTAAACAATATTTGTAAGAACCACAAGAAGTCCACATGTTGCAATCTCACACCTAACTTATTAAAAACTTGCCACACTTTCTCACTTGTTTGCACACAAAGTCACTCCTCACACACATAATTTCTATTCTGAATAGTGGAGGTTGAAGTAGGTTCTCTCCAAAGGAATTCTTAAACGTCCCACTACTTCTTTTGGAAATTATCTACACCCATTAATTCAAACGATATTTGTTCACACTCCCAATCTCTCAGCCCACCACATCTAAATGTTTTTTTAAAACTCACTAAGTTTTCCTCCACAAGAGGTGCCGAAAGAATTTTTTTAGTCTAGGTAGGATCTCGGGGGTAGGCATCCAAATAATCCCCCATTATCTGGTTCTCAAATTTTCAAACATTAGAAGTTGAGAAATAAGGAACTTTTAAATCATCCAAGTCAAGTGTTCCTACACCACAAGGCAGGGAGATACCCATGAAGGGTTGAAGGCTGAGGTTCAGTTTTTCTGGGCATCCCTCCTTGAGTCACCCAACTCTTGGAAGGGCATCCAGCCCGTGACCCATTTCTAAGGCCGAAAAACTAAATGGTGCACTTTGACCGAGGTACCTAGAGACCAAAATTTAGGACATCTACCCAGGTGGCGATTGTGGGCTGCAATCACACCTTGATCAAATTTTGTGTGGCTATTGGGAAATATCGCCAGCTCTTTTGGGATATGCACCCTCTACCCCTCATTATAACTGATTATTTCAACCTTCATTAGTTCCTCTTCTTGTGGCTTCATAATCCATTGTTGAGTGCTTTTGGAAGGCCCAATGTTATTTGAAAGGAAGGACGATATGTCTTTTAGGACATGAGCATTTTCTTTTTTTCTTGTTCCTCCACGCAAACAAAATCCACCTATCCACGTTTTTGCTTATTTACAGTTGATTTGTGTATGATTCTCATTTGATTACATGGAATTATGAGTTGTACTATCTTGTGAAGGTCCAAATTTTACAAATCTCTTGTTCATTTATTTCTCTCTTATCACTATTTACACACAATCACTTTTCCAGGAAGACACCATAGGGGACCCACATAATTCTCATCGTTCCCGACACTTGCAAAATCTTCCTCCTATTCTAGGAGGAGTCCCTAGTCTTTCCAACTCACTGGCTTAACCATCCCACACCCCCATGAGTGATACTATTTTGGGATCAGCTTTACTTGGTTCCACTTTTCTTGGATCCAATTCCCAAGGCCATCCATCCACTATTTCTCCTTCATAAGGAGGCGGGGGGGGGGGGCGAGGGGGGGAATTATTCTCAAGGGAGAAGTACAACCCCACCAAATCCCTCTCAAGGGACAGGTACACCACCTGCTCACACGATGGATGGAACTAATCCTCCACCAAATATCCCTATGCCATACTTGACATCCCTTAACATTCCTGATTTAACCAAACTCACGAATGATCCTATCTTGCATGATCCCACTTGGCCCAATATGCCTACCAAACTACCTTCATATATTTCAAAATTTGAAGGAAAACCATGGGAAGATATCGCCAACCATGTTATGGCCTTTCACTTATGGTACTCTTCCAACAACATCATGGATGATTCCATCCTCTTAAGGTTGTTTCAACGCACTCTCACTAGTTCCTCAGCCAAATGGTATGTGGACGAAAAATCAGGGTCCCGTGCAACCTTTGAATCATTGGCCAAGGCCTTTTGTCCCTTTTCCAACTACCATTTTGTCATGATACTTCTTTATAACTTCTCTCAGAGTTCAAACAAACTACTATTATTTATATAGCTGATCACCTCCATGAATGGCGTCGGTGTCGTAGTTTATGTAAATCATAAACCACCAAGGAACAACGCCTTGATTGGTTCCTCAAATCACTTGTATTTGTTATTTACAAGGATGTAACATCCAATTTTCCTCAAATGAAAGAGGAGGCCATCAACAAGGCCCAACAATTTGACCTCATTTATGCTCAGCCAGGTTACTTATACACAGTGTTGCATGATGCATCTAGACCCATATCATTTGTCTAGGACAAACCTGGAATGTCTCACGTTGCAGATGGGTTGATTGGTTCCATGACACACCACAACCCTTACATCCATCCACCACCTATTTATGGTGCACCTTAGTATCCAAAACCATATGGAAAGACGTCTTACTACCCTCCTCCTGCTCACCAACAACCATATCCTGTTGCTCCCCCTCCACCAATGGGTAGACCCTCACTGGTACCCATGATGCATCTGGACTCTCAACGAAGTTCGGGTTCACCTTCTACCTCCACATATAACTTGGGCACTAATGAACATGTTTTAACTTCCTATGTGCTCTATGGATCATTGCCACCAAACAATCCATATTTTTTGTTTCTTGGTCCTCCATAGTCGGTTGCTCCTCCACCTGGACAACCACATGTCGGTGTTAATTTTGTCTAGCCCTCTCTCGTTCAACAACTTCAGAATTTTGAACAGTTGAATACATAAAATCCATCCCATCAGCTGAATAATTCCAAGAAGAAAAGGAAAAATTGAAACAATAATAACCCGAGACCAGGCGTAAATAACCCCCAACAAAACCATCCCGTTGGGGGAAACTAGAACCACCAAGGGGAGAATAACAACAAATTACAAGGGAAGAACAATAAAAATATTAGGACTAACCTCCCTTGTTCTCTCTATGACGAGTATGTACATTATACTCACCATTTCTCCCAAATTGTCGACTTCAAATGGATGAAAGAATCCATGAACGCGCAACACCCTTCAACGTCGCATGCCCCGCAATAGGCCCACAACAATACTCGCAAAATCCACCTTCGGTCGTTTTGAAAAACCCCATTCCAAACCAAGGTGTGATGAATTCCCAACAGGAGGTACACCTTGCTCCACCCCAAATGGGACAGTATCAAAACCCAGGTCCCAATCAACCTAGAAATCCAACCGATTGCAACATCCTTCTTACCAGCGAAGAAGAGATTCTTTTTAAAACACGCGGTCGCCAGTATGGTGTTACCCCTGAATCTACCCCAACCACCTCAGAAACGGCTCCAGCTACATCCGAAAAAACCATTGATGATTGCACGCCCTAAAACTGAACCAAACCCGTGTATACCCCATATGTTGTTACAATGGAATGTCCATAATCCTCATGCTAGGGAAACACATAACTACAGTCTCATCGACTACTTAGCCTAGTCTCCTGCATCCATGTCTATATTGGAGGTCCTCCAAACCTTTCCAACTCAACATAAATCCTTTCTTTCCACCTTGGGGGTAGTTGACCTAGTTGATACTAGACTCATCACCTTTGATCTAGATAGCGGAGAACCACACCTCCCTGCCCTGGTAGCTTTTCAGATACCAATTAAGATTTAGAACATCAAAGTACATCGGTGTATTATCGATGAAGGTGCATCCACATGCATCATGTCCAAATTAGTATGGAAAAAAATTGGCTCACCTGAGCTAGTACCATCTGCCATCACCTTGAGAGCCTATAATGGTTGACCCTCGTCCCCTGAAGGGATGTTCCAAAATGTTCCCATCGAACTTAGGGGAAAAACCATATTAATCAAGATTGAATTTATCGACACCCCTCTTGACTAAAATATCTTGTTTGGACGTAGCTACATGTATTCTATGAAGGCGATCACCTCTTCTTTGTTTCGAACGATGATGTTCCCCAAAAACGGGAAAATTGTCACCATCGACCAACTTACACATTATGAGGCTAACCATTATGTCAACATTGATAACATTCTTCCCCTTGTTTGCACTAGCTCAGATACATATTTGGTCATCAACATGGTTCCCGACATTTTCAAGGACCCATCCTTGATGGGGGCATATCATGGAGCACCACCCCTCCTACACCCTTCAACACAAATGTGTGTAGTATCTTTTAACGAAATCGATCTCAAAGCCACTACTCCTCCCACCGAGGCCTCTCCTCACATCGAAGTTTCACCACCTGAATAACTATTATCTCAAGAATTCCCTTAGAATCCCACTGCACCACTTATCCCCGATTCCCCCCCCCTCCAGGGACAAATCCTGGTTTCAGAGACAATCCCCCAATCCATTACTCAAATTCCTGTCTTCTACCCCCCACCTAGAGGCCACGCATTCCAGGTAGTTTCAACCCTTACCCTTCCTAACATGGTGCTCGCCATCCCTGTATGGTATCTTCATCCACCTGCGATGGTTCCTCAACCATCTCTCCCTTCTCAGACAAAGGGAACCCCCATGTAGATCCCAGTACAGGCTCCTGCCATACCACCCTCACCCCCAACAGTTGACACCTCTTCCACTACTGGGGGAAGACGAAAGAAGAAAGATCCCACAGCTCCACTTCCTCCCCAATTTCAACCTCCTTGTGCACTATGCGAAAGAAAAGGACACCCCACTAATAGATGTCCTACTCTTCCCGAGTTACGCAATCTGATTCAGCTCTCGCGAGCAACCACATTGCTCACCACTCCACCAAGTACGCCCACTACTACAACAGAGTCCTCAACAATATGCAATAAGGGTTTGTGAACCAAATTCACTTGTGTCGTTTGTTTAGACTATGGCCACCACACTCATCTTTTCCCAGCTCTACCTCAATTTTTCCAAACGTTAGCCACAATACACCAAACATCTTGGCTAGAGCCTTCTCAACCACCCCTTACTAGGGCTCACCTCATTGATATTCTATATATTTCATCGTCAATACCTGCACGAACGAGGCACTCTCCATAGTATCGGGACATTCACTTTATGTCCAACAGTCCCTCACACCTTGTACATGATATCTCGTCTGCGTCCTCACTACTGGAGGACAAACACACATTGACAGTCCCCTCTATCACCTACCAGGATCCCCTATATTCTCGCATTTTTCATTGCGACGAAGATATCCTGGAGGAAATCACTACTCCCGATTTCCCATGGAATGCACTCCATCATCGAGCACTTTTTCTTTTACAGGACTTTCACCCCCCTGTCCAAACCTCCATATGCGCAATTGAAACCAAGGATTTTATTCCTTCGGGGCATATAGACTAGTTCAATAACTCTATCCCTACCCAGATGATTTTGAAGAAGGCAACATGCCCAACATTTCCCGCACCATCAAAATTGACATTTCTGTTAAATCAGGATCATAGAAGAAATCACCATTGGCGCTGCATGCTCCCCTGAAGAACTCATTGCCTACAAAGCTCTCTTTCAGGAATATCGGGATATTTTTTCCTGGTCATATATGAAGATGCCCGACCTCGATCCATCTATAGTCGAACATCGCATCGATCCTTGGACAGATGTCACCCCAATTTTTCAAAAGCAATGCCCCCTTCACCCATCCAAGGTTAGGGATATCAAAGACGAAATTGATAAGTTACACACTGATAGCTTCATTTACCCCATTTTGTACACTTCACGGGTCTCCAACCACATTCTTGTTAACAACAAATAGGGAACTTTTCACGTTTTCACAGACTTTCACGATCTTATTCAAACTTGTCCCAAAGACAACTTCCCAACCCCCTTCATTGACCAAATAATCGATGATTTTTCCGTACATGAGGCATTGTCCTTTGTGGATGGATTCTCCGACTACAATCAAATCCAAATCCATCCAGCAGATCAGTATAAAACCACTTTTACTACCCCTTGGGGTACTTTTTCTTATCGTGTCATGCCTTTTGGACTTAAGAACGTCGATGCTACGTTTCAACGGGCCATGACCTATGTTTTCCATGATCTTTCTCGCATCATCCTCGCTTATTTGGATGACCTCACTGCTCGATCTAAAAAAAGAACTCAGCATTTAGATGACTTACACATCATTTTCCAACGATGTCTCCAGTATAATATCCGCTTGAACCCCCTCAAGTGAATCTTTTGCGTCACGACTATATGCCTCCTTGGGTTCATTGTTTCCCAACACGACATCATAGTGGACCCCCTCAAGTTCCAATCTATCATGAAAATTCCACCACCTAGGAATTTATGCCAAGTGCAGATCTTGCAAGGCAAAGCCAACTTTCTACATCGCTTTTTCCTAGACTACGCCACTCACGTGCATGGATTCCTCCACCTACTACGTCATGATATCCCATTCTAATGGGATGAACATGCTAAAACAACTTTTGATGATTTTAAATCTTCCCTATCCAATGCCCCTTTGATTATTCCTCCAGACTATGATCGTGATTACATCCTCTACTTGTCAGCCTTATTCGTCTCAGTAGTAGGAGTCCTTGTCCAATTAGGGGATGACAGGCATCAACATGTCATTTACTACATCAATAAAAACCTGTCAGGTCCACCCTTGAAGTACAATCATGATGAGAAAACCACCCTAATAGTTGTCCTCGGAGTCCAAAAGTTGCATTATTATATCCTGCTTCGAACTACCAAGGTCGTAGAAGATTCCAACCCCATGCAGTACTTGTTTAGTCAACAGAAAATTAATGGAAAATTATCCCGATGGATCGTTATCCTCCAAGAATACGACCTAGATTCCTCAACTCCCAAAAGCAAGAAATATCTTGTCCTCACTAAACTCATTATGACTTTTCCCTCAAACGCCACATCTTCCCCTGTCAATACAGATTTTCCCAACGAACACCTCTTCTTCATCCCCTCCGATGACCCATAGTACGACGACCTCCTCTTCTACCTAAGGACACAGAAGTTTGGGTCTCATCTCTCTCGAGATGATCGTCGACGCATTCTCCATCATTCCCCTCGATATCTCCTCATCGAAGATGTTCTCTATCGACTCGGGGTCGACACCATCCTTCGTCGATGTTTGACCATCGACGAAGATGACAGAGTCTTGAATGATTGCCATAGTGGTGCTTGCGGTGGTCACCTCTTAGGTATGTTCATCTCCCAAAAAATCATTCGAGCATGGCACTTCTGGCCCACATTGTTTCATGACTGCATCCACGATGTCAAGCGATGCGACAAATGCCAGCTCTATGCAAACAAAGCACGAGGACTGCCAACTCTTCTACATCTAGTCATCACTATCGACCCCTTTTTCAAATGGGGCATAGAATTCATGACTTTCCATCCTCCATCCAGTAATGGAAACAAGTACATTTTTGTGGTTGTAGATTACTTTACCAAATGGGCCAAAGCCATGCCAACTTTCAACAACATCGTTGACATAGAAACGCGTTTTTTCTTCAACCACGTCAATACCCGATTCAGAGTTCCACTGCAATTAGTGTCCGATCACGGTAAACACTTTGAGAACGATATTTTCACATAACTCTCCTCAAAGTTAGGCTTCTCCCATGAGTTTTCCTCCCCATATTACCCTCATTCCAACGTACAGTTCGAGGTTGTCAACAAAATCCTCAAAACCATGCTACAACATATTGTCAACAAACATAAGACCAACTAGAATCATATGTTGTTTTCCGCATTATGGGCTTATTGCATGACAGTCAAAACTGCCACCGGTTTTACACCATTCCACCTCATCCATGGGATCAAATCCACCCTCCATATCGAGTGAGAAATCCCCACTTTACGCACTTCCATTGAGCTATTACCCAACACTGCTCTGATGGAGCAACGCCTGTTAACATTATAATCGTTGGATGAAGATCGTCAATCTTCATTACAGAACAATGAGGCAGCTAAAAAATGGTACAAATCCACCTTTGACCACCATGTCAACCTTCGCTCCTTCAACACAGGGGATCTTGTCGTAGCCTACGATATCGCCCATGATACCCTCGACCATGGAAAATTTGAGTCATTATGGAATGGACCCTACATCATCCAACACTTCCTCACTAAGGGGGCATACATCCTAGAATATCCAGAATGCTACCCTCTCAAAGAACCCGTCAACGGGTTGTACTTAAAGAATTTTTACGCATGAGCGTATCCATCCTACCTTAGGTTTTTCTTTGTACACATTTGTAGAGTTTTTAGTCTTCTTTTCTTCCACCACTCCTCATGTATGATCTATCATCTGTGTTATTGACAGATGCATCATCCATCATCCTACCACATCAGTTACGTTGACGGTGCCAACCGTTGGACCGAGAATCTCGCTTGGGCCCTCTATACCCCCTCACATGTACTGCTCCACTCCAGTGGCATATGTTTGGTCTTTGCCACCAAAAACCAAGATGAATACGACGTCTTCATTGGTCTCCTCACTGAGGACATTCACCGCCACATTCGTCACCTTAGCATACTATTAGATTCCTAGCTTATCGTTATGCATCTCAACAATGTATATCATGTTCGCGATCCTTGACTCTTTCGCAAATACCTGCAAGTTAGACTTTTATCTCGCAACTTTGAATCAATCACATTTACACATATTCCAAGACAATTTAATCAAATAGAAGATAACATGGCTAACCTAGTATTAGATTTGCATTTATCACATTAAAACATCATCGCATATACATAAACATCATACATCTATCACAACATATAGAAAAGACATCATAAGCATAAAAAAAAAACAAATGGAGACATACATGATCCAACAAAGGTATATCCATATATATATATATATATATATATATATATATATATATATATATATCATCAATTTCATCAAATGTTTACAAAATATAGATACATCACCCATAGGCCAATGAGTCCCCTCACCCCTATAGGTACAAAATGGGTACCCCCTACCCTATACAAAATGGGTATCAACTACCCTATACAAAATGGGCTCTTGAGCCTATAAATACCTAAACCTGGAACTCATGGTGCCCCTAGATCTCCTCACCATATCCTTTGTTAGTTGGAGGCACCCCACCAACTGGGGGCCCTCCAGGTCCAGGGGGTAGTCGACCAGTCATCACTTCCCCCGCTACATCTTCTTGGAGGATCAGGGTCCGCCACTCCGCTGGTACACCCACACACTGCTCCATGACCTCCTCATCCTAGATGTGGTCCCACATAGCCTCATGAACACCCTTTAGCACCTGATTGAAATGATGATGCAGGTCCTCTATCATCTCTCTGGCCTCATCCTATGGCTCATTTGTTGGTCCAGCACTAGAATCATCTTGTCTCCACCTCTGCGCTTCCCTCGACTCTACTAGAAACAGTTGTACTGATCCTCGACGAGATGACTCCCTGACCATCTCTTCCTCTCAGCCTTGAGGTCCCACATCTGCAAAACAACACCAAAGATAGAGTTAACATCCATATATAAATATATAATAAAATGCTACATATAAAAATCACAAAACATAAATACAAAGGCATACCTCAAACATCCCAGTCCTCCCTACGAGGCAACACCATATCGGGGTCATGTTGGTAATCCATACCAATGTATGGATACCTCAATATCACATGTGACATCTGTCACCACACGTGCGCCACCATGGCCATGAATTAATGGCCACAATAGGGGCACCCTCTCTAGAAAAAGAGCCACCAGAATACACCCAAAGGTGAAGTCACCCAAGTCGGATATCAGACACCAGTTAACCTGCCCCAACATCTTGGTGTGCAACACAAGCTCCCAGGAAAAAAGGTCCCCATCAAGGACCCTCTCCACAATCCTCAGTTGACCTCCTTTGATCCGCTGAGTCCCCAAGGACCTATAGATCCTCACCACAATAATGGCAATGCACTCTGTGAGGAGGTCCTCAACCGCTTCGATCCAGATGAACAAACTCAACATTAGGTGTGGCCCTATGTAGTGGCGAGTCACCAAGTTTCCTACTCGCTCGTCCCCCGGTAGCTGGGGGTCCATGGGAAGGACCATCCCATGGAATGGGAGCCCCGTCAAAAAATAGACATCCTTAACCATCGAGAATGTAAGTTGTTGTCCTCTCACAATGAATCACTGTATATCAGTGCTCCACATAGCTATTAGATACTGAAGCATGAAACCCTGCGACCGTATCAAAGGGCAGTTGAAGAACTTCAACAACACGCAGGTTGCCAAGTGTCTCTGAATGCTCGACTATTGTCTCACCACCTCTCAAAGGTGGTCCCAATCCTTCTCTCTCCAGTGCACGGGCATCGTAGTGTTTAGAGTACGTTGATCACCTGCATCCATACAAAAATACTTGGTCTACTCATTATCCATAAAAAAAATCAAAAAATTCAACAATTTCAAACCCCTTAGCCTTACCTCTAGTGCGCATCTTTTACACATATAGGTACACACATGTGCGCGTTTGTTATTTGGATAGTTTCACACTCATGTGCATCTTATGGAGAAACACCCACGCATCCTGTGCGTAGCTATCACCCAGACAGGTGCGCACCTGTTCTCTAGACAACTGCGCATTGATGCACAATTGTGCAGAGTGTTCATCTATCAATCAAACAGGAGCACATATCGTGTGTGATTTTATTTTCCTCCCTCTTTCCCACATGTGTGGTTGTGTCAAGCATAGCCTCACACTATGCGTGGGAAAAGGAATTATACCCGCTCATATGCGCACAGGTATACCTCATTTTCCCGAGCACTAGTGGGCCCCTACCCAAAACTACCACTATACAGCCCTCCGTACACCCCCTAACTACATTATACCAAATTCACATTATGTGGGAGGATAGGACTACTAACCTGTCTCTCGCAACTCCCGGATCGGTCGACTCACTCTCCCATAATCTCCAAATCTCCTCAGAATGCTCTCATCAAATCAGCTACAACGACGGGTACAAATGAGGTGGAATTGTGGGCCCACCATCCATATATAGTCCCTTTTGCCCAAATTCTACACTCAGTTACAGGATCCCAAAGACTTCATTTTTTGATCTGTTCTCAGCCACGCGATCCTAGTCCTGCCATCTACACATTCACACTTCCCAGGCCATCATCTGAACCGGGCCCTGGAGGAGCATTTTTCTCACGTCACGTTCAGGTACGCATGCTCATGTTCAAATTTATCAGATAACTTCTATATGTTATTTATCATCAGATATTGTTTACGTCGAGTATTTGGTTTTCTTGTGTGCAGGTACCTGGTCATCAAAGCGACGCCACCCCTTTAGGTATATGTTCGACACTGGCATGTAATTATTCCCTTTGTAAATCAATTGCATCTCCCAGTCATACCCTATAACTTTTACTTCTAGGGTCCTTACATCCATCTCTACAGTACCTTCATCTCTGCTGCATTGTGGTACTATCACCCGGTAGCACTCTCCCCCACATGAGTTGTCCCATTCTGATCTAGGTGGATATTGGTGGCCACCCACCTATTCCAACTGGCTCCTCGTGTTCATTTTTTTTCAACATGTTCTTCTATATTGATTTGTAATTATGGGTTCTACACTTCTGGTGTTGTCTGAAGCCCCACACATCCTCCAGGTGGATACGGGTGGCCTCCCACCTAATCCAACTGGCTTATTTTGTATGTTTTCATGTCAACACATCTTGTTGTACTTATGGGGCCGTTTTGGGGCCCTAAACGTTTATTTTTTGGCTCTCCACAGTCAAACTATAGACATGGTTAGAGTTTGATAGCGGAATGTGTAGTTCTCTGAAATACCTTTACAACAGGCTATCACATGCCTAAAATGGAGGTCCTATGAAAACGGTACGACCCGATGAAGTTGAGGTACCAAATTACACCAACTTACTCATAGGGCCCACATGAATTTTGGCATTTCACCTTCTAGGGTTAGGTTTTTGGATGTCTATGGTTTTGGAACTCATGAGTAATATCAAAAAGGCATCTGGAGCCTCATTGTAATCCATTCTTCTCAGACGGATGCACGTAGTAGCCACATCTCTTCTTAGAGATAGCTACCACCATTCGAGCAAGTTTTTAGTTCTGCAGTTTTACAGTTTCATCTTATTTCATTATTTAATAAAAGATATTGTTTCATTGGATATTTGTGTTATTCTCCATATATCTGTGTTTATTGTATTCAATATGTTAATAAATTTGTTCTTCTTCTAAATCTGGATCAATGGTATCATAGCAGTATGCCCTTCATTTATTTTTCTTTGTGCATGTCACCGACAAGATCTAGGTACAAGAAGTTGGGATTCGAACCAATCGAACCATTACCGAATCGGCCATGCCGAGCCCAACAACAACCTATGGGGGATGAAAAGAAAGATGATGGAGCAGGAGATCCTATTAAAATGTTGCTCGAGGAATCCCTCGCATGACAAAGGAAAAAAATGATGGAAAACTTCGCGTAGATCCTTCGATGACTACCCACAGGAAAAACATCTTCATCAAGCAGCCATGCAACCCCCTTCAAGGTACATGTAAATTTTGATATTCCATTATTTGAAGGACTGATAGATGCGGATTTTGTAGATAAATGGTTGAATCCGCTCGAAGGATATTTTTCGGTCCACAATTTTTCCAATAGGGAAAAGATCACTTTTGCACTCCTGAAGGTCGTACCCCATGTTAAAGACCAGTGGGATACTTACTCTGAGCAAAGGGTCATGGAGGAATATACAATGTTTGTGGTGGCCCCTACATGGGATTTCTTCCAAGACGCCATTAAAGAGAAGTACTACCCTGTTGGAAGCTACGAGGACCAGTACACCAGATGGACCACCCTACATAAAGAAACGAACCAGAAAGTACTGGATTTCACCAATATTTTCCATACCCTACACACCAAATTGGGTATCAAACACTCTGAGCATCATATGGCTCTCAAATATCACGGTTGTTTGCATATATACATTCAAACATAAATGGAGTTCCTAGACATATCCTCTTTGGGCACGGCTTATAGATACAATGTCAAGATCAAGTAGAAATTTAAGAAGAAACGACGAGATGGCCGCCCTCAGGACAACCAACCCAACCTGCAACATAATAAGGGCAATGAGAAGAAGAATAAGGACACAAGAAAATGGTGTGAGTAATGTTATCATACAGTTTGTATTTATGGTAATAATTCAGAAGATAAAGGGATAAACTGGCGTAACAGGAACGAATCCCACCCAATGTCACCTTAATGGGATGCTTCTTTATATTCTGGGTGGTAAGGCCCAAGGGAGATGTCCCCAGTGACCTGGAGCTTTGAGAAGGTGAAGGATGATAAGGCAAAAGTGTAAATCCCCCCTCACAAGTCACCACCGAGAAGAAGATCCAGCTAAACAACCAATAATAAGAAGTAACCAAAGAAGAAGAAAAGCACCTGTCTGGGACAAAGAAACAAGAAACTTATACGTGCAAATCTTGGTTAGTACTTCATATATCAAAGATCATCTGCTAATTCAACATATAAGAAATTATAACAATAAATATTGATGAAGTCAATGTTTGTCAATATAGCAATGAAAAAATATCACTCCACCAATAAATACTGGAATGATATAGAATTCAACGTAACAAATCAACACTCAATCCAATAAATGCTCTTAACTACCATTCAATTGCTTATAAAATGAAATGTTGCTGCATCAAGATGAAATAACCAATGGTGACGTCAACATTCTAGGGTTAGTAGGTTAGGGTTAGTGTAGTTAGGGTTTTAGTTCAAAAGAGGTTTGAGAGTGTTTGGATCTAATTATACTTCAATGCTGGAGGTCCTAGATCAGTGCCTTAGGGTTAATGGAGTCATAGGTGAAGAATGCAAAAGTTGAAGGAGATGAGATTTTAAAGGACTAGAGGGATAAGTTTTGAAGTGCTGCTAAAGCAGGGCTCCAAAATCATAACCCTAGGGGAGAGAGGCTCACTCCAGTGTTTCTAAAGCAAGGCCTCGTGCTCTCTCCTCCTTCCCGGCAAACAACTAGCTCAATGAAAAGCAAAGTCAAGACAAGAGAGTCTAAAGAGGGAGAGTGTTGCTAAGGCAAGGCTCTTTCATCAAACCCTAAAAGAAAACAGACCTAGGTGTAGATAACCTAGGCCTGGGACGTCCTCTTCCTCTTGAAGTCAAAAGGTACGGCTAGCTTAAGAGAAGAAGAAAAAGGAGTGTAGCTATGGCTAGGCTCTCTTCTTCCTCTTCAATGGCTAAAAGTTTTTCTATTAGGGGACATGAGACAACGACCTACTTGTGTGTTTGTCCCCTAGGGTTTTGATTCAACAATATTTATAAATAGATGCAAGAAATTAAACTACAACCATTCAATCAAGAAGTTTTGCA
>ML810659.1:49692-80474 GCA_009831015.1 Picea engelmannii
TGCAAGAAATTAAACTACAACCATTCAATCAAGAAGTTTTGCAGAAAAATACTTACAAATCATCAAGAAAATAATCATGCAAACCCTAGTTGTAACACCTTCCTTCAAGAAAAACACCATAGAATGCCAAAAATCTCTTCCTTTCAACAAGTGCGCCTTCCTCAAATCAGCCAATAACCCAAATGGGGCGCAAATTTCAGACCTGACCCTGTGGTGAGTGAAAGATGATGATAAAATGAGAGTCAAAACCCTCAATATATAGTGTATCAATGACCTAATTTTACTTTTTAGGTCATAAAAAGGCTGACAAGGCCATAATGTTAAAATCATATTGTTTTTACATTAAATTCTAAGTAAAAATCCCTAATCAAGTAAAAATGGGAGTAAAATCCCCTTCAAGGGAGGCGCTATCCCCTTCTAGGGCAAATGAGACACCAAGGAGCAAAACGTTAGCCCCCGGGGCCCTCTCCAACATGCCACATGTGCCACTGTTGCCCAGTTTGCCTCCAAAAGCATCCATGAAGCTGGATTACATCACGGTGAAGATGGAGACGTCCCAAGCCTTCCAAGGCTGGTGTTCCACTAAAAAAGGGGTGATTCCCCCTAGGTCTAGTCTCGTCGGAGTGCCTCTGATGGAACGTCCTCTTCCTCTTCGGTGCAAAAGCCCTGATCCATCTCCATCCTATCTCTACCTCCTGATGGGGTCTCAGTATCCATCTGGTGGGCTCTCCAACCCCATGGAGGTCTGAACTGGTCATCTCCCCATGTGTACCGATCCAAATGGTACCTGTCTATTGGGCATGGTCCTGCACATCAAAATCTACGCCCTCCATGGGTTCATCAGTCACCGAGATCATAGCAATGTTAATCACATTTCATCATCAATATTATTAAACATATGCATAAAAAGCCTAATACATCAGTCAATATCTCAAAGACATTATAGAAACCCGCAATACAAGATCGGAGAAAAAGACAAGACATCCTATTGGGATAGTATCCACAAGAAAAGGAAAGTTTCCAGGAAGATTTCATCCAAGCCATGTAAGTGAGGTGATGTGGCTAGGGGATGTCCAGACTTGTGGCTGTAGTGAAGGCCTAGGATGCATAATGTTATCTATGGGTGCCTTTGTAGAAGGCAAGCTGTACCTGTCATGGATGCATTTTTTTCCAATCCCGTTCTTGCCTTTATTCTTTTTCTTTCTTTATTCTTTTTCTTTTTATTTTTTATTCAAGGGCTCACTAGAGGACACTGCCTTGGCATGGTGACCAGAGATGACAATGTTACCCACAAGTACTTTCACAAAGATGAGAAGGTTGACTCGTGATGAGACCCCCTTTCCCTTGGCCATGCAACCAAAGGTCACTACCTTGGCGTGGTAACCAGATGGTGGAAATGCCATACTGTTAGGTACCCATGAACCTAATAGGCTAGCTTGTGATGAGACCCCCTATCCTCTGACTAGGTCTTGTTTTTTATTTTCTGGGTCCCTCTTGTTTCTTGCTGAGAGGCCTTTTATTTCCTTCTCGGGGATCCCTGGGCAAAGCATCTCGAGGTTTCATTTTTAATCTTTTGTCTTTTACCAGCTGCTTTTACCTTCTGGACCTTTAGCCCCTTCTTCCCATGAGATAAGGTGCAATCCTACAAATAGGTCAACCCAATGCCCAAACAAGGGGAATGGTATAAATGAGCGGGAGATAAGATGAAATAGTGGTGCTATGATGGGAGCGGACGATGGATTTTCAAAAATTCCCCCAGTGGCAAACTAAGACCTATGGGAACAGGCTTTCTAGGGAACCCTGTCAATCTCCCCAAGTATGGTCAAGTTGGATAATGTAACATCCAAGCAATTGTTAGAGATAAAAGGAATCAGATGCATATATTTAAAGGTTTCAATGATCAAAAGTGACACATACCATGATACCTGGACCAATTACCTCATGGAGCAAGAACCTCTTCCGATACAAGACCAAGCCGATGTTGATGGATGTTGTTGCTGCTGAAAAGACAAATATAATGGAAAAATAAAAGGATTGGCCCTCCAAGGCCATGCTCAGATCAATCCTGCTCTCAGTACTCCATGTCTAGGACCCGTGGGCCTCGAGACATGATCTCCTAGTTATCCCTAAAAATTGGGGATAACATCTAGATCCAACTCGGTGACATGTGCTCACCATAGATCGCATGAGAACCTCAACATCTCTTGCGTAACCTGTAGACATTCTCAATCTTGATAGGGGCATCGGTAACAAAATTGGGGCGGTAATTCCACGCCATCATACATAGATATATATATATATATATATATAGACTGAAAGAAAACAATCAATGATGCAAGTGTGAAAGCAAACTAACATGAAATGAAAATGGTATAATACATGAATACAAAATGCCTACTTACCTATACTTACCTGTGAAGTCAGGTTAACCCATCCTAGTGGGGTTTGAGGAGGTGTCCACTGACGGGCACTGTGCGCCTTCGTCCCTCCAGTGTAGACAAGCAATAAGAGTCATTAACTGACTTTCTTCCAACCTTAAAAGGGCCAAGCCAAAAATGATTGTTTCCTTTGATATTAGTAGGCTTCCCTTTATTGGCATCCCACATCCATACTACATCCCCCTCCTTGTAATCTCTGACTTTGAAATTTGTCATTCCTTGAACAACCCTAGTGTATTTTGTAGAGGAAGGTGGGTGGGATTCTGCTATAAAGATTTCCTGTTGCGAAGGACGGATATGTACATCATCTTCCATCTTCTTTAGTATTTTCGTAGCCTTGGATTCCTGTCCTTTAAACTCGTCAAGGATATGTTGGTATTCCTCTTTCTTGATCCATTTAATCTGATTAGAATTTTCCTCCTTTGTAAAAGGCATATCTTCTATAGAATATTTATGAGGAGTCTGTCTAGTTTTGTCACATGCTTTGTCATATTTGATGGAATCACTGGGCTCTTGCACATAAGTTGTAGTCACAGGTACATTCTGGATATAACCAATAGTTCCATATTTTAATGGTCCATCTGATCCTTGGAAAAAGTTGTCAAATCGCTCTTTGACAGATGGTACCTTGATGACTTCTCTCAAAGGGATGGTTACAAACATCTTGGATACTGCCCCTTCAAGGTCAAATTTAAGGTTAACCCTTTCAATCTTGGATGTTTTAGGAAAGATTACATACAAAGGTGGGTTTTTTGTTTGGCCAATGGTAGGTTGGTTCAATTTCTTTCTCCTATACACCTGGAACTCTTGTTTCTTTAGCTTCTCTTTTGATTCCTGGTCTAGATTGTCTATTACCGCCATTCTGGCTGACCTGGCTGCTTCTTTTATGGCCTCTTGATTCTCTTCAGCAGTAATATTTATTTGAGGGACTTCTATGATGTGGTCTATATTGTTTACTTGTTGATGGCCACAATTAACTGTAAGGACACTCATGTTCCCAATGTGCTTCACTGCATTGAAAACACCAAGGGTTTTCATCCATAATGACGGTGCTTGGAACTTCTATGTCCTTGAAAACATCTTCGTTCCACTCAACGATATTAATTACTCTCTGTACTGGATATCCATCTTCATCCAAATCTTCAGAGGTATTAGAGGCATCGTCGGGATAATCACCCCAATCTGTGTCTTCTCCTGTCAAGGGAAAAGTGGGGCAATCTTGAAACAAGTATGGATCCATCGATTTGTAATCATTAGGTCCAAGATCATCCATTAATGATAAAGAGGGTGTTTTCTCATCTTGCTCAAACTGACCGGTTTGTAATAGTGTGGGATTCCCCTCAAAATATAATTGGTCATCTGGGTCTTGCTTTGTCAAAAAATGAACGATTTCGTGAATTATTTTAACCCTTTGCAAGATACAGGACATACTAGTGTCTAAGTTGGTTCCATTATGAACTCGGGGGTCTTCATACCTGGTTTCCATATCCCTATTGGTTTGGTCAAAATACTCAAATCCGTGTTCACTCATATCTTGATTTTCTAACATCGGTGTGTTCATTAAGTTGGTTCCATTATGAACTCGGGGGTCTTCATACCTGGTTTCCATATCCCTATTGGTTTGGTCAAAATACTCAAATCCGTGTTCACTCATATCTTGATTTTCTAACATCGGTGTGTTCAAGACAAACAAGGAATATTCAAAGTTAGGTTTTTTATGAGTGGCCATGCCCAAATCCTCGGATGGTTCATGTTGTCTTGAGAAGTTTAGAAAATTGTTGGTGTTTGAGAAAGATGTGTTTCATTTCCTTTTGGGAGGCATGAGTTTTACCTCAAGAATTTTTGGGAACTTAGGTTCAACTTCGGTGATATCCTCATCACTAGATTCCCTAGGGTCATTATTGCGCGAGAGATTGACTTGATGGATGTAGTCTTCGAACTGAAGGTTCTTCTCAATCTGGCAAGCAAAATCTTGTGCTTCTTCTAGAGTCGAGGGTGACCGATCTTTGAGAGTAAACTACAAAACTCCTTCCAACAAGTTCAAGTAGTGTTGGAGAACAAATTCTTCTGAGAAACTAGGCCTGATCTTCTTGAGGAGAAGGTTGAACCTATCGTTGAAATCCCTAATGCCCTCGCTAGAGGCTTTGCAAATATCAGTGTATTGAGAGTAAAGGGAATCCATGCTTTCTTTTTCACACCAATCTTTCTTGAAGGCTTGTTCAAGATCTTCAGGGGTTCTGATGCTTCCTTTCGGTAGTTTGTTAATCCATCTTCTGGCACTTCCGGTGAGTGAGCTCACAAAGAGCCTTAAAAAGACATCGGGGTGTTCTTGTTCGGATTGGTGAAACTGGAATGCATCACATAAGTCAGTCCAATGAGAGTTTCCATAGGATGCATCTTCCCCTGAAAACTTAGGCGTCCAAGACTCGACCTTCTTGGGTAGATCATGTAACCCCCCTTGGGTGTTAGGTAAACCTAAAGGGCCAAAGAGTTCTTTATGAGACCATTTGGGAGAACTTACGGGGGTGACAGGATTTGTGGAGGTCATAGTAGTAGATGAAAGTATATATTGACACCCGCTACGAGTTTTCATTAGCTATTTGTGGAGTTGCCAGATGATTTTCTTGAAATCATCAAAGAAAAGGGAAAACACCCTAGTGGAGTCGTCATGTAAGCTTGTAAGAAAATAGTCTTTGAGGCAAGGCTTACCGAAAATATTTGTCGTCTTGATGAGAATTGACTCAGTGTTCCCCTACAACAGTGCCAAAATGTTATCGCACAATTTGTATTTATGGTAATAGGTCAGAAGATAAAGGGATAAAATGGCGTAACAAGAACCAATCCCACCCAATGTCACCTCAATGGGATGGTTCTTTCTATTTTGGGTGGTAAGGCCCAAGGGAGACGTCCCCCGTGACCTGGAGATTTGAGAAGGTGAAGGATGATAAGGCAAAAGTGTAAATCGCCCCTCACAAGTCACCACCGAGCAGAAGATCCGGCTAAACAACCAATAATAAGAAGTAACCAAAGAAGAACAAAAGAACATGTTCGGGACAAAGAAACAAGAAACTTATACGTGCAAATCTTGGTTAGTACTTCATATATCAAAGATCATCTGCTAATTCAACATATAAGAAATTATAACAATAAATATTGACGAAGTCAATGTTTGTCAATATAGCAATGAAATAATATCACTCCACCAATAAATACTGGAATGATATAGCATTCAACGTAACAAATCAACACTCAATCCAATAAATGCTCTTAACTACCATTCAATTGCTTATAAAATGAAACATTGTTGCATCAAGATGAAATAACCAAGGGTGACGTCATCATTCTAGGGTTAGTAGGTTAGGGTTAGTGTAGTTAGGGTTTCAGTTCAAAAGAGGTTTGAGAGTGTTTGGATCCAATTCTACTTCAACTTTGGAGGTCCTAGATCAGTGCCTTAGGGTTAATGGAGTCATAGGTGAAGAACGCAAAAGTTGAAGGAGATGAGATTTTAAAGGACTAGAGGGATAAGTTTTGAAGTGATGTTAAAGCAGGGCTCCAAAATCATAACCCTAGGGGAGAGAGGCTCACTCTGGTGTTGCTAAATCAAGGCCTCGTGCTCTCTCCTCCTTCCCGACAAACAACTATCTCAATGAAAACCAAAGTCAAGACAAGAGGGTTTAAAGAGGGAGAGTGTTGCTAAGGAAAGGATCTTTCATCAAACCCTAAAAGAAAATGGCCCTAGGTGTAGATAACCTAGGCCTGGGACGTCCTCTTCCTCTTGAAGTCAAAAGGTACGACTAGCTTAAGGGAAGAAGAAAAAGGAGTGTAGCTATGGCTAGGCTCTCTTCTTCNTATAAATCATCAAGAAAATAATCATGCAAACCCTAGTTGTAACACCTTCCTTCAAGAAAAACACCATAGAATGCCAAAAATCTCTTCCTTCAACAAGTGTGCCTTCCTCAAATCAGCCAATAACCCAAATGGGGCACAAATTTTAGACCTCACCCTGTGGTGAGTGAAATATGATGATAAAATGAGAGTCAAAACCCTCAATATATAGTGTATCAATGACCTAATTTTACTTTTTAGGTCATAAAAAGGCTGACACAACCATAGTGTCAAAATCATATTGTTTTTACATTAAATTCTAAGTAAAAATCCCTAATCAAGTAAAAATGGGAGTAAAATCTCCTTCAAGGGAGGCGCTAGCCCCTTCTAGGGAAAATGAGACACTAAGGAGCAAAACGTTAGCCCCCAGGGGCCTCTCCAACATGCCACATGTGCCACTGCAGCCCTGTCTACCTCCAAAAGTGTCCATGAAGTTGGATGATGTCATGGCGAATATGGAGATGTCCCAAGCCTTGCAAGACTGGCGTTCCACTGAAAAAGGGGTGATTCCCCCAGGTCTAGTCCCGCCGGAGTGCCTTTGATGGAATGTCCTCTTCCTCTTCGGTGAAAAATCCTTGATCCATATCCATCCTGTCTCTACCTTCTGATGGGGTCTCAACATCCATCTGGTGGGCTCTCCAGCCCCATGGAGTTCCGAACTAGTCATCTCCCCATGTGTACTGGTCCAAATGGTACTTGTCCGCTGGGCATGGTCCTGCACATCAAAAGCTATGCCCTCCATGGGTTCATCAGTCATTGGGATCATAGCAATTTTAATCACATTTCATCATCAATATTATTAAACATATGCATAAAAACCCTAATACATCAGTCAATAGCTCAAAGACATTACAAAAACCCACAATACAAGATCGGAGAAAAAGACAAGACATCCTATTGGGCTAGTATCCACAAGAAAAGGAAAGTTTCCAGGAAGATTTCATCCAAGCCATGTAAGTGAGGTGATGTGGCTAGGGGATTTCCAGACATGTGGGTGCAATGAAGGCCTAGGATGCATAATGTTATCTGTGGGTGCCTTTGTAGAAGGCGAGCTGTACCTGTCATGGATGCATATTTTTCCAAGCCCGTTCTTGCCTTTATTCTTTTTCTTTTTCTTTTTTATTCAAGGGTTGACTAGAGGACACTGCCTTGGCATGGTGACCAGAGATGACAGTGTTACCCACAATTACTTTCACAAAGATGAGAAGGTTGTCTCATGATGAGACCCTCTTTTCCTTGGCCATGCAACCAAAGGTCACTACCCTGGCGTGGTAACCAGATGGTGGAAATGTCATACTGTTAGGCACCCATGAACCTAATAGGCTAGCTCGTGATGAGACCCCCTATCCTCTGACTAGGTCTTGTTTGTTATTTTCTGGGTCCCTCTTGTTTCTTGCTGAGAGGCATTTTATTTCTTTCTCGGGGATCCCTGGGCAAAGCATCTCGAGGTTTTATTTTTAGGCTTTTGTCTTTTACCGACTGCTTTTACCTTCTGGGCCTTTAGCCCCTTCTTCCCGTGAGACAAGGTGCAATCCTACAAATAGGTCAACCCAATGCCCAGACGAGGGGAATGGGATAAATGAGCGGGAGATAAGATGAAATAGTGGTGTTATAATGGGAATGGACAATGGATTTTCAGAAATCCCCCCAGTGGTAAACCAAGACCTATGGGCACAGGCTTGCTAGGGAACCCTGTCAATCTCCCCAAGTATGGTCAAGTGGGATAATGTAAGATCCAAGAAATTTTTAGAGATAAAAGGAATCAGATGCATATATTTAAAGGTTTCAATGATCAAAAGTGACACATACCATGATACCTGGACCAATTACCTCATGGAGCAAGAACCTCTTCCGATACAAGACCAAGCCGATGGTGATGGATGTTGTTGCTGCTGATAAGACAAATCTGATGGAAGAAGAAAATGATGGGCCCTCCAGGGAAATGCTCAGGTCAATCCTGCTCTCAGTACTCCATGTCTAGGACCTGTGGGCCTCGAGATATGATCTCCTAATTATCCCTAAAAATTGGGGATAACAAGTACCATAAGATTCGTTGGCACAAAACTGAAGAATGTCACTCCAAGCAGTCCCTCATGGTCGAGCTGAAGGATTTTGAGTCAAAGGATGATTTTGATTCTGAGTCAAATCCTGAAGGAGGGAAGCGGATTATCGATGTTGAACCTAGTGCCACTGTTGCTACCACCAAAGTTCAGCCAAGCGAACCAGAAGAACCAGAGGAAAGGGAACGCCTCTTTCACTCGCAGTTTTGGGTCAAGGGGGCTCTGATTCATTTCATTGTCGACAGTGGTAGTCAGAAGAACCTGATTTCATTAGAGGTCATCAAGTGGATGGACCTACCAATGACATTGCACCCGCAACCCTACACCATCGGTTGGCTTCTCCAAGGAAGAGATCTGTGTGTCATCCAACAGTTTTGTCTACCTACGACATCAAGCCTTTCAAAGATGAGGTAGTGTGTAATATTACTCCCCTTGAAGTTTTTGATTTTCTTTTCGGACAACCATATTTGTGGAAGCGTCATGTTGTTTATGAGTCTAGACCCCGCAGTGTTATTATTACTTTGGGTATACAATTGTACATGATCCCAGAGGTAGCGTCATCTACTTATATTTATTTAATCTCTGATAAGAAATGCAATAAGGTCATTTCATAGACTGGGAAGTTCGTCTTCTTTGTGATCCATTCTCACAATAAGCAGAAGGTCACCGCCACATCCGTGGCCTCTACACAATGCCTCTCTTTGTAGCAGAAGTAAGTGGATGGGATTGTGGAAGAATACAGAGACATCGTCTCCTCACCTACAGGGGTATCAACACACTGTCAAGTCAAGCATCAAATTGATCTGACCCTGGGTGCACCTTTACCTAATGGACCAGTCTATCGGCGCTCACTGATGGAGAATGACAAAATCAAGCATCAGATCTGGGAGCTGCTTCAAAATGGGCACATCAGACCCAACTCCTCCTCTTGTAGAATCCCGATTGTACTGGTGCAAAAGAATGACGGGACTTGGCGAATCTGCATTGTGTTCATCTCTGGTACTCTCATTTCCCGATCTGCAGCAACCATTTAAGATTGATACTGATGCATCTGACTATGTTGTGGGTGCATTTCTCACTCAACACGGGCATCTGGTGGCATACCATAGTGAGACACTCTTTGACACTGTCCAAAAATACCCCATCTATGACAAGTAAATGTATTCCATTGCATAATCTTTTCGTCAATGGAAACATTACATTATGGGGAAATAGATGATCATACACATTGATCACAAGCCTCTACAGTTCATACATACATAGGGGAAAGTGTAGAACGACCGCCATCAGAACTGTTCCACCTACCTGCAACATTTTCATCTCAACATAAAGTATAAGACAGGTCTCTCCAATCGTGTCGTTGATTACCTCAGTTGGCCCCTTGTGGATGCACTCACCACTGTGCTCCATTCCTTTGGACATGAAGCATATGAGTGGCCCCAACTTTATTAGCAAGATACAAACTTCTCCACCACATATCAGTTCTTGGGTACAGGTGCAACTGTCATTGATTTTCACATTCATGATGAACTCTTATGCCCCCTGGGCCATCTCTATGTCCCTACAAGCGAGCATGCAAAGATGATTTGGGAAGCCCACTACAATCGAGTGGCAGGACATTTTGGTGTAGAGAAAACTATGGTCATTCTTCAGAAACATTTTTATTGGCCAAATATTCGACAGGACGTCAGCAAGTATATCATATCTTGCAGTGCCTATGCCATTGCCAAGCCAACCATCAAGAAGCAGGGCTTATATACCCCTCTTCCTATTCCCAAGAAGCCTTGGGAATCCATCTCGATGGATTACATGTTTGTTTTTTCGTCCACCAAGCAAGGAAATTACTATGTGTTCATGGTTGTTGATTGGTTTTCGAATATGTCCATCCTCATAGCCTATAAGAAGAATGTCACAGCAGAAAATACTGCTAAGATATTCTTCGAACGAGTGTGGGTCCACTTTGGGATACCACAGACGATCATCTCTGACCGAGACAACAAGTTCCTCAACACCTTTTGGTCGAGTCTCTGGTCTTTGTTGGAAACCAAGCTCACAAAATCCAATGCTTTCCACCCCCAAACCGATGGCCAAATAGAGGTCGTCAATCAGATGATTTTTCACATCCTACGCATGTACAATTCTAATCATCCATGTACATGGGACGAGAGTCTCCCATATGTCCAACACAGTTACAACATGGCTCTCCATAGTTCCACCAGCCATAGCCCATTTCAGGTGGGTCTGGGATTCCAACCCTTGGTACCCATTGATGTTGCACTCCCTCTTGCCACCACACAGAAAGACTCTTCCCCTGATCAGTCTGCGATCGATAAAGCCACCCGATTCATTAAGCGGATTCAATGCATCCGCTAACAGGACTAGGATATTTTGCAGAAATCTGATGCTAAGTACAAGAAGCACCATGATCAAAATAGGATACCACACTAGTTTCAGGTTAGCAACAAAGTGTGGTTACATCTGTAGAAGGAGCATCTCACCGGGCCCCGTCAGAAGATTTTCCCACTTTGTTATGGGCCTTACACTATCACCAAGGTTGTGGGTAGCAATTCTTTTGAGCTCAACACTCCACCCTTCCTTGGTATGCATCCAATATTCAATGTGGACCTCCTTCGGCCATATTTTCCACCATTATTGGACACTTCTGAGATCGCAAAACAACTAACACCAACATATCTCAACCCTAATTGCATGGAACAAGCATCCATTGATCATATAGTGGACACACAGGTCAAGGGAACTTGCCAGCAATGGATGCAACTTTATCGAGTTGTCAAGGAAGGGCAACTCCTACACCAAGGAAATTGACTCACCTGGGGCCAAATCCAGTAGAAGTTTCCTCACCTAATGGGGGGACTCAACGCAATGGATACCATTTCTTCCTAATGGGGTAGGATTGATCCAGGTGGATATATGTGGCCACCCACCTATTCCAACTAGCTCCTCGTGTCTATTTTTGTTCAACACGTTCTTATGTACTTCTTTGTAATTGTGGGTTATACACTTCTGGGGTTTTCTGAAGCCCCACACATCCTCCAGGTGGATACAGGTGGCCTCTCGCCTAATCCAACTAGATTATTTTATATGTTTTCATGTCAGCACGTCTTCTTGTACTTCTAGGGCATTTTGGGGGCCCTAAACGATGTTTTTTTGGCTCACCACAGTCAAAATGTGGACAAAGTCAGAGTTTGATCATGGAATGTTTAGTTCTATGAAAGACCTTTCCACAAGCTATCACACGCCTAAAACGGAGGTCGTATGCAAAAGTTACGACCCTTGGAAGTTGAGGTACCAAATTACACCAACTTACCCATAGGGCCCACATGACTTTTGGTGTTTCACCTTCTAGGGTTAGATTTTTGGATGTCTAAGGTTTTGGCATTCATGATTAATATAAAAAAGGCCTTTGGAGCCTCATTGTAATCCATTCTTCTCATACGGATGCACGTAGAAGCCACATCTCTTCTTAGAGATAGCTACCACCATTCGAGCAAGTTTTCAGTTCTGTAGTTTTACAGTTTCAACCTATTTCATTATTTAATAGAAGATATTGTTTCATCGAATATTTGTGTTATTCTCCATATCTTTGTGTTTATTGTATTCAGTCTATTAATCAGTTCGTTATGATCCTAAATCCAGATCACATTCATAGTTCCCCTTGGCCACTTGACACTCATACTAATTTCACCCCTTGGGGATGGGAGTCCCAATAGTCTTACACACTTCCTAGAATAAACCACATACTTCTTCTCATCATATTGCTAGCTTTCCCACTACAGTCCTAGGTCATATCATCTTGGTTATGTTTGACTACACCATCATAGTATCATTATCCCTTCATCTCATCCACCATTAGTTTTCTCATCTGCAGATTGTCCTCCATTCATTTACCTCAAACAAAAACCCACCCATGGGGCCCCCACCCTCCACTAGTTCTATGTTCACAACTTGCTCCCTAACAGGCCAAGCAACCTTTCACTGGGGCACCCATTTCTGTATCTGTACACTCAAACCAAAATTATTCTTTATTTATTTGGTAATTGTAAAAATCCTTTGTTTCTGGCATTTACTTAGCCTTTTTCGTCGTCACCCTTGACGACCTTCTTTTTTATCAGCAAAGCAACCCATGTCGCCCTTGGTTGGGGCATCCACCCTCTTTTCATACCAACATTGTTCACAAACCCCGAGTATCCCAAGTCCATGTACCCATGATCTCTGAGTTTTTCCACTTTGTTAAAGCCTTTGGCACAGTTTAACCCCATATCTAGTCACCCCCCTGACACTAGATATAGTTTACGGTTGTTGCCAATCATCCGAAAAAATTCCCCAACCAAGGGAAGTCTGAGTATCACTGCATCTTGACTTTGTTCATGTCACTTATCCATACCTGATATCGTATTAGTAGATTTTATGAAGCCCTTTGCTTCTTAGATTCGTGTCTCCCTTTTTGTCGACATCAACACAGTTTTCATAAGGGCGACAATATCTTGACTCTCATTATCTTTACAATGAGGAGTCTCTAACTACACAGAGAGAATCATCATTGCTCTCTGATTCCGTTGACCCCCATAACATTCGACATAAGCAAAATCTCATGTTACGGTGGGTCTTACTATGTGACTATTGCAGTTGTTTCATACCAGCTGAAGACCTCTAAATTCATTAGGCCATCAATGCCTACGAGTCATGGACACTTATTACATTCATTCTACCTCACTTCAGAGTGCATTCACCATTCAGAACTATCATCTGCCATTATCAACCTCCCTTGAGGGCACTACAGTTATCTGCATCAACATATATCTTCAGTTACAGTCTCACATTTTGGTTACATGACACGATTATGGGGCATGCTCGCCTCGTTTGTACACATATTTTCTTTTTTCCTTAGAGAAAGGTTTGGGTCCCACAGTTTTCCCTCTCGCTCTGACAGATCTCTCTTGTAGTTCCTCTCAACACTCTTCATTACAATGGGACTCTTATTAAAATAAATATTGATTAATTTAGGCTATATGTATGCTCCTAACCTCATACATCAAGGGGTGTTTGTTATCACAAAAATATTGTCTGCAACATTGCACGCAAATTGTTACAAAAACACAACAATTCCAACAACAATTAGTTCACCTGCAACATTGAAATGCATTCAAAAGGCAAAAAACTATACAATTGGGTCAAAAATTGACATGCACAAATTCACCAAAGGGAGGGCGCACATAGTGCACAGTGTGCACGGGCTAACAAATCCCTCAGAGCGCAAAATGCACCAAGTGAGCGACTGCGTAGGAGAACAATCGTGCACTTATATGAACGACGCATTTATGGATCTTGTCGAACCCTCAACCACTTATGGACCATCTCCCAACATGATTTGACCTTCATATCTAAGGGAAATCTAAATGGGGGGTTGGTCAAGGACTAGAGGGTTCCCTAAAAGGCCCCTTGTTCACACCAAGAACCAATTACATTTTTCCTTGAAGAAATGCTATAAATAAGAGCCATGGGTGCACTAAGAAACCAAGATCTTCATAGTATTGTTATGATGCAAGAACTCTCCCTTAAAAATCCTCTTTTCTCTTTGGATCCTTCAAGCATCATTGCAATAGGCCATTACACTCACCTCTTGAGGGAATAGGCATTGTTTTTCTTCGCCATTTTCCATTTTTCTTCCATTGTATGAAGAGCTCTTCATTAGAGAACTCAAGAGCCATCCCAAGGAGGAAGAGGGGACTCATAAGTCCTCATTTTTATCTACAGTGTTTTGCCTACTAATATATTGATCCATTGGTATCATTATGTTGGTCATTGGTTTATTTTTATGGTTCTATGTTTCTCATGATTTCTAACTTTTATTTCTTAGTTGTTTTAGTTTTATTTCTTTGTTTGTACATGTGTTTGGCTTGTTTAACCCACTCACAAACTTTTGTCTTGTCTAGTAGGCTCATATAGACATCCAAGTGTTGTTTTTTTTCTCACCCAAGTGACAAAACCAACACAACAATAGCAATGGAAATTTATTTACTACAAATTTAGATTCTTTAAATACCCACTCTCTCAAAATCCCTATTAACACTTTTGTTTCAAATTTTTCATTTTCATATCCAAATTGTTTTTTTCAAATTCAATATTAACACTTTCAAATGTTGATTTTGCGCTATGGAAACATTGAGTTTGATCTCTAGAGAGTGATAGAATAAAATTAATCTAAATTTAATGAAATGATCATTCCATGCTTGAAGGTTGAGGTGAAAACATTGGAGGAAATCATTCCTTAGGAGATTGAATAGGAAATACCAAGGAATAAGCATTTGGTTATAAATTTTGAGCCATGTTTAACATTTTTATTTGGGTTTTGGTGGCCACATTAGATCCTTACCCATGTAATATTTAATTAGCAACTACGAGGAAGGTATTATCACTAGGGAATCTAGGTAAAACTTCTCTATGAATCTTGGAGAACAAAGGAACAAAAATAAATGAAAATCCATATTTCAAAATTGGTAGGGTTGATGGAAACTATTTAATGGAGTTGAAAAAATGTAAATTTATCGTTAGAGTGAAGCATTGCACCATGTTGGGAACAAGCCCATTTTGGGGAAAAGGCACAACATGGAGGAAAGATAGTTGGCAGAAAGGCATGTGAGGCGTGCATGCAAGAAGATGGGAAAGAAAGACAGCTGGTAGGAAAAGAAGTGGACGAAAGGAAAACGTGCATGCAGAGGAGAAAAATGCACAAGGCCAACATGCAAGAAGACCTAACTAGGTTAGGGTTTTGGTAAGAGAATGTAACGGTTGATTAGCTAAAAATAGATATAAATAGACACCTAACAGGTCTAGGTGGGGGTTTTGGTTTTTTATGGAATGTTACTCGCGTGAGAAGGAGTAACTAGTCTATAACACTACCGTAATACAACCCAATCTGGTAAGTTGTTGAGTTGTAGGGAGTCAGAAGGGTATATCTTGAGGGTTAGATCATAGGTTGAGGATCTTGGTGTGATCTATTCTGCCTCATAATATATCTTGACCCGACTGAGGACACATTGTGCAGCACGTGACACTGTAGTTTTGGAACTACCATAATAAAAGAGCTTGAGAGCCAGATCTTTGTGGACATAGCCCGGGAGAGGGTGAACCATGGTAAAACTTGTGTTATGTGATTGAATGATTTTATCTTTTTTATTGTCTAGGAGTAGATGTTAGAATGATGTATGAATGACTTAATGGATCTGATTACATTACATGCATGAATAAGAATGAAAGTATGTTGCTTTAATCATTAG
This sequence comes from Picea engelmannii, assembly GCA_009831015.1. Lineage (NCBI taxonomy): Eukaryota > Viridiplantae > Streptophyta > Pinopsida > Pinales > Pinaceae > Picea > Picea engelmannii. The sequence goes on from ML810659.1 coordinate 65,374, forward strand.
ATAGAATTCACAGCCCGCACTTCAAAAATCCCCATTCAGTCATGGACTGCAAGCACTTGAGTATTGTAGTCACCCATTAAGAATATATTAGGTGAGACTGGGCAATGCACTCTGTGTACTAAATTGCCTTCTGGTTCACTAGGAGGGTCGATAGTTTTAGAGGCTTTGATGGATCTCTAGTAGACCTAAACCTGGATCAATCATGTTAAAGGTATAACTAAGATAAGAAACCAACAAATGGTTTTGTTGTCATTTGGAACAACATAGGATTGAGTGGATGTGATCTGTTGAAGATCTGTCAAAACAATTTTTGATCTGTTGAAGATCTATCAAAAGAATGGTTGATCTGTTGAAGATTTGGTCAAAGAATGTTTGATCTGTTGAAAATCTGTTAAAAGATTGTAAGATATGGGACGAAAGTGTAAAAAAGAATGAAAATGTAGAAGGGAATGTTTATACCCTAGAGACCCATGAGATAGGAAATAGAGATATGGTGGAATAAAAAGGAACTAGAGTTTACGCAACAAGATAACAGAAACCCTAGAGTAACACCGTGCAAATATCTTCATAAGTATGTGTTTACTGATATGCATGAAGTATTTTTCTGTGATTTTCCACACTTATATAGGAGTGGATATTGAGATTTAAAGACAACCACGCAAAAAATCAGATCCAAGAGTTAGAGTGGACTTCAGTTAGGATTGTGCAGTTACAACAGGTAAATAACAAATTCACTCGCGCAGTAGATTTTTGGCTCGATAGTATTGTAGCAAGATTTATAACATAATTTGTAGTGGATACCACGAAGTCGTATAGTACAACCAAGAAAGAGTTTCTACGAGGTCCTCGAGGAAGGTATATTATATCTATGTAAACTTCTATTAATATTTTTCTCTATAACAAAATTGTAATGACAATGGAGTCAGACAACTAAAACTTCCCTACATGCATGGGAGAAGGGGGGAAGCACTGACAGAAAAAGGAGAAGTGGATAAAGGAAAGAAGTAGGAATCTTTGGAACCAATCATGATGGATGAATACCAGATAAAGAATATCATGGCGACATCTGGAAATACGCGTAGTGGAGTACCCTACCAATACAAGGTGAACAACAAGAAGAGAGTCATAGCCGCATGGGAAGTCTTGGTAAGTGATGAAGAGGAAGTAAAGGATCTTTGGGTTGTGGAGAAGATTGAGGAAATATTGTGCACAACATATGAGAGGAATATGAGAGGTACAAGAGAGGAAATATAAGGCAACAATCCTATCCATATTAATGTCACTGTAGAACCCATAAACCCATGTGTGACCAACACACCAAAAAGAACACCACCATTTATACAACCAAATTTTGGGAGACAAAAGATAGTAGGAAGTACATCTACACAAGGAACAACAATTGGGGGAGCCAGTTCAAGAAGCATTATTCAAGTATCTACACCGCGTCGAGGTAGTAGTTCAACATTCAGGACGACAGGACATGATCGCACCATTTGGTTACCGGAGTTTCGAGGAGAGGCAGCAGAAGACCCTGAGAAACACTTGTTTATCTGTGAAAAGATATGGGAAGAAAAAAAGATCATTGATGAAGACACTAAAATTTTGTAGCTAGCTATCATGCTAAGAGACTGCGCACTAGACTGGTACATGAGTCTATACGTAAATAATGCACCGGGGATGACAAGGACACTGACATACATCAAGAAATTATTGATTAATGAGTTCTAGAAGTCTATCTCAGAGGATCAATACATGAATGAGATGATAGAAAATAGGAGAGTCTATCTGGGAAATTGACCAGTGATTTAAACGTTTAAAAGGAAAATTGAGATATTCCATGACTAACATGCAACATAGGCACATGTTTGTGAATTCTCTGTTACCACACCTGAAATACCCACTCAAACAACATAAATTCAAATCTCAAGAAGAGGCACTGCAGGCAACCTTACAAATGGAGGAGAATCAGTACCACAAGATAGATCCATCTATAAAGGAGTTGAAGGAGGATTTGAAGAATATTACCTTTCAACTCAATCAAAAAAATGGCAAGGACAAGCGCGAATTTTTTTGGTGTACCACATGTAGAACATAATGGCACCATAATAACAATTGTCCATCATTCGCATAGTACATGGAAAAAATATGCCAAATCCATTGCCGATAGGAGGACCCTGGTGTGAAATTTGCAAGACACACGGGCATGATCCATATCATTTCCCTATGATGCAGAAATACCAGACAATACCAAAGAATGCATATTGCACTTTTTGCAAGTCAGTAGGGCATGATGACAAAGACTGCAAAACCATCGATCTAATGAGGGAAAGGACATCAAACACATATAGGGTGAAAGACGGAATGATGGGAAAGATGTACCTCAATTTAATCGGGCACCACTGCAGTATAATATTGTGCCGCAACAATATAACAATGTGCAACCATAGTATAACCCTGCACAGTATAATTAGGTACCTCAATATAATACACCGCGTGGAGATCACGTTGGGTATAGAGGAGGAGGACGAGGCATAGGAGGATTTGAAAGAGGAAGAGTTCCATTCCTGTGCCATAAATGCTAACAGTTAGGGAACTACGTAAGATAATTCCCTCTACCACTTGTGACATGCATGTATTGTCACGTAGTAGATCACGACATAGAGGATTGCACAACACTATTGGGGAAGATACAGGAGAAACAGAATCAAAACAATCAGAATGTACAATGGATCTCTACAGAAGCTAGAGAAGATGGCAGGAACATCAACATAGTGACATGCGGAGGTGCTAAAATAGGAGATGATGCGGCTAAACAGGAACTAGTACAACACCAGTGGATTAAGACAAATACCAAGCCACCCAAGCGATTTGATGTAGAAAAGGAGAAGGAGACCTTTAAGGAGGCTAGACAAGAATTTCCAAGAATAATGTTGCATCTACATCTACCACGCAACATACCTAAGACGTCCTAACGAATGAAATGTTGTCAACATTGGACCATAACAGTGAAGTCCACCTAGGAAACCATGTAAGTTGTATTAAAATTTTCCTGCAATCATGTATTCAATTATTTAAGGATCCATCATCTGTTATAGTATTACAAAATATGTTAGCTATATGTACCACAAATTCTAAGAGAAAGTTAGAACAAAGGATAGTCAATCACCTCCATGCGAGAAGGAGAACCATCAGAGAGTTTATATTTAATGCCAACATCATATATTTTAACATGGGCAATGTGATATTATATATGGGATCTAAAGTGAATGTATTACCCAAAAAGACATGGAAATGCATGGGAGAACCTACCTTAGGCTACTCACCAGTCCAACTAAAGTTATCAAAACAACACAGAGTTGTACCAATAGAGAGGCTGAAAGGAGTGACAGTAGATCTATATGGAGTACGCACTAAGGCATACTTTGATGTGATCGAAATTGTGGATGGCACAACATGACCATATCCATCATTACTGGGATTGGTTTGGGAATTTGACAATCAAGAGATAATCAACTTGAAGACCAGGAAGATGACATTTGAGTCAGGTGAATACAGGATTATCGGGCCCCTAGATCTATCAGAAGCCGAAAGATTTGTGGAACCAACATGTATAGATATGGAAGAAATTAACCAGTTGTACCGGACCACCACGCGCACCGAAGATTACATTAATCCAACTGTAAATGGTGTACTTAGATGGAGAAGTATCACATCATGTGCTTCTGACTCAGACACTAGTATGGAGAATTGGCAACGACGCCTACATGAGGTCTCAACTAGAATATGCACATGAATAGACCGAGTAGTAAGGTGGGTTGGGACAGAAGTCAGAAAACCTCCAAGTTTCCATGGAATCAACGACTTGGAAGAATTCCTAACAAGATATGAGGATGAAGTATGAGACATTCAGAGATTGTTATCTCTCGACATCACACTTAAGGATACACCTGCAAGATGGTGGGGCGCACACAAAGAAACAATCACGGATTGGTACCAATGTAAGCAGTTACTGTGCCTTAGGTTTGGCGCAGAACAAAGAAGAAACCAACAACAAAAATATGATGTACAGGGGGCACTAGTGGAACACTTAGAGAAGTGCAGAGTGTTGTGGAAAATGACACCCCAAAAGGAATGGCCTCATCATTTTGTACACACATTATTACGAGTTGGATAGTATTACAACGAAAATTTACAGTCACTTTCTCATTTGAACATGAGAACCCCAACATAGACACAACCCTTAAAAAAATAAGAGGGGTGATATTCATTAAGGAACCAGAATTTGAAGTCATAACAGAAGAACAACAACATAATAGATAGACAGTGAAACAATTGTTTTCATGCTACCATGTGCAGGAAGAAGTACCAGATGAAGATGATCCATGCAATATTCATATTGAGGAAGTTGAAGGCGAAAGAGAAGTGGAAGGTCCACCTCTAGAATCATAAGTAATTATTGGGTCAATCAAGGTGAAGAAATTCAACATTGGGACAATTGAGAATCCCAAAATCGCCAGCATTGGAGACTACTGGGATGAGAAAACAATAGACAGGATGACATAATTACTGCGCGAGTACAGTGATCTGTTCCAAACGAACTTCACAGAAATGAAGGGTATTGTAGGAGAACTTGGATATATGAATATCCCTCTCAAACTGGAGGCAATACCTACCAGACATAGGCCTTATAGATTGAACCCTATCTACAAGTAGAAATTAAGAGCAGAAATCAACAGAATGCTGGAAGCAAGAATCATAGAACCAACATAATAATCATAATGGATAAGCCCCATGGTAGTTCATGAGAAAACACAAGGAGGCATAATAATCTGTGCAAATTTGATAAAGCTCAATGATGCTTGCCTACATGAACCCTTCCCTACACCCTTTACAGATGAAGTCCTAGAAAATGTGGGAGGCCAGGAATCATAGTCATTCACTGATGGATTCTCAGGCTACCACCAAATAAATATAGCACCAAAAGATCGACACAATTCTACCTTTGCAACCGAATGGGGATCCTACCAATACAAAGTCATGCCTTTTGGACTGAAAAATGCACCAACAATTTTCTCTAGAGTAGTCATTGTTGTCTTCAAAGAATTCATCCATCAGTTTCTAGAAGTATATTTGGATGATTGGATAGTGTACAGCCTGTTGAAGGATCATGTAGAGGTGTTGAGATTGATGTTAGAAAGATGTAGGAAATGTCAAATATCCTTGAACATTAAGAAATGTATATTTGGAACACCCTTCAGAATTCTATTGGGTCACATAGTCTGCAGACAAGGTTTGATCGTGGATCCTGCAAATATTGAAGTTTGTGAACTTACCACCACCAAAATCAATGCACCAACTACGGGCCACATTGGAACATACATGATATTACATAAAATTTATCAAGGGGTATGCGCAGATCACTGTGCCGATGGAGAAATTTCTCAAGAAGGATACTAAATTCCAATGGAATGAGAGTTGTCAGCAAGGATTGGACACCCTGAAGGAGAAGATGGTCACAACACCCATCTTAGTCTTTCCGGATTGGGAGAAGACATTCCATGTGCATGTATATGCATTAGCCATAGCCCTGGGAGCTATTCTGGCACAACCAGGAGCAGGGGAGTTGGACCATCCCATAGAGCATTTGCAAGCATAAATTTGTCAGACTCCAAGAAGAACTAAAACACTACAAAGTGAAAAGGTATGGAAATGGTGTATGCACTTCAAAAGTTCAGGAATTACCTACTTGGAAAAAAAATTAAGTTCACAGATCATTCAACCCTTAAGTACCTAGTCAACAAGCCATTGTTGGGGGGGAGAATCTGTCGATGGTTACTATTGTTTCAAGAATTTGACTTTGAATTCATAGTTAAACCATGGAAGTTGAATGCAGAACCTGATCACTTGTCAAGGGTCACCAATGGTGAGGATCCTACAAACTTAGAGGATACCTTCCCTGATGTGCAGTTATTTTCAATCCAGATCGCAGATGATTATTTTGCTGACATTATTGAATATTTAAGTACAAGGATTGTGCCACAAGAATTTAACATCACGCATTGGAATAATCTGGTTTTCCAAGCAGTCGACTACCAGTTGATCGAAGGTCACTTATATAAAATGGGGGCAGACAACATCTTGAGAAGGTGTGCGCTAGAACATGAAAGGCCTAGGATATTAGCAGAAGCCGATGAAGGAATAGAGGGAGGACACTATGCAAGAAAAGCTATCGTGCAAAAGGTACTTCGTGGAGGATTGTGGTGGTCAACTATTCATCAAGATGCAAATAAATACTATCAACAATGTGATGTTTTTCAGAGGTTTGGCAAACCAAACAGATGGGATGAGATGCCCTTACACCCACAAGTAACGCTACAAGTGTTTGAAAAATGGGCTATCGATTTTTTTGGGCCAATTCTCCCACCCGCAAGAATATCAGGCATGTGATGCATCATCACTGCGAAAAAATACCTCTTAAGATGGGAAGAGGCAACACTAGTTAAAGATTGCAGTGCATAGACAACAACACACTTCCTATTTGAACATGTGCTCACCAGATTTGGATGCCCAAGGATTCTGATGAGTGACCAAGGCACTCACTTTATCAACAACAATATCAGATATCTGACTGAAGAATTTGAGGTATACCATCAGAAAATTATTCCATACCATCCTCGAGAAAATAGAACAGTGGAGGCCTTCAACAAGATTCCAGAGAATTCCCTAACCAATATTTGCAATGTCAATAGGGACGAATGGGATTCAAAGATACCAGCAGTATTATGGGCATATAGAACTACCTGTAAGCAGTTGAAAGGGAAGACACCATTTATATTGGTGTATGGAAAAGAAGCAGTGGTGCCATTATAATTCCTGGTACCAATTCTATGTGTCGTAGCAATTACAAACATGACAGAGAGAGGCGCAATACAAGAAAGGTTAAGTCAGCTGATGAGCATGGAATAAGATAGGATTCTAGAAGGCTTTCACTAAGAAGTACAAAAAACAAGGGACAAAGCTTGGCATGACCGAAATATCAAGAGAAAAAGTTTCAAGGAAGAATACCTATTCCTACTGTATGACAACAAGTGTTTTCAACATCCAGGAAAGTTCAGAATGCATTGGTTGGGACCATATGAGGTCAAAACTGTCACAGAATGAGGAGATGTACAATTTAAGGATTTGGAAGGAACATAATTGAATGGCATGATCAATAGGAGTCTACTGAAGCTGTACAAGGATAGTTGACCACCCGCAACTTGAAACTTACCGCGTAGTAAGAACCAAAACAAAAACAAAAAAAAATTCATGCGAAAATTTATGTGCGCAGGTGAGTAAATCAGTGCGACAAGAAGGAAAAGAGTTTGCGTGCACAGGTAACTGGGTCAGCATGAAGAAATAATAATATTGTGCCAGAAGAAAATGGTATCGAAGCCAAGGACTCTATGTGCTTAAAAATCCTAGTGCACCAGGAAACGGACCAACAGTAAAAAAACGTGACAATTTGGAAAATGACAGCTGAGGAATGCAGACGCCAACTGGCAGCAGCTATTGAAACTTTGAAAAACACATGGCAGTCCATACATAGAGGTAACGAACTTAATGCGACATAAAGGGAAATGTCTGAAAACACGACGCAAAGGACATCATCTAACAAGTACAATGTTCACATGCACATGACACACTGCCAAAAGTGAAAAAGGGACAATTGTCAATGAGAAACAGTTGTCACTTCGTCATCCCACTATAAAGTCAGAAAAAGGGGGGAAAATAAAATCATTGTGTCAATTGCTAAGGATAAGAATTCATAGCCAAGTGAAAGAGTGATAGAGAAATAATTCGGTCGAGCATCCGCCGAGTTTAGAGATTTACAGCCTAGACCTTGCCGCAATGTCATTACCACAAGTTGGAAAGCCGAGCAGGGCCGGATGAAACACGAGAAGTATTGATCGTGTGACAGATGCAAGGGAGAAATAAGTACCCACAACGGTTGATGTGGATGAAATCCACACACTAGAGTATGAAACAAACCCAGTGACGATAGAGGAGGAGCAGAACCTAGTGCAAGAGGCCGAACAAATGGAGGACATAGACAAAAATGAGTCCAACAGCTCGAGGGGAAAAGGGCCACGACAGGATGAGAAGGCCATGAGTTTAGCACCACAAAGCCATGAACTAGAGGTAGGACAGACAATAGTACATGAGGGTGTACCATAGGTGGGGGCCTCATCCCCACAAGCCAAATGAAAGGACCAAGTTTAGAGAAATGTGCACAGAGGGTCACAACCACAAGTCGAAGGGACCCTGGTTCTACCAAAGATTCTGAGTAGGGTGTGTGTAGATGATGACATGGTCGATGGAGTTACTTCCATCAAATACTCTGACCATGATGTGGGGGATGCCACCAAATTTCCAGACCTGGTATCCCAAAACTACTTGGAAAGAAAGGGAGAAGGTTCATCAGGCATGCCACTGCTAGAGACGACGCAATGGATTCTTGGGCTTTACAACACAGGCATCATGAATTTACTGAATGTCCCACATTTTGGGTGGGGGAAGCATATTAATACCTATGTCAAGCAATTGCTTGCACGAGTGCACAACGTGAATTTATGGATGGATAGGCCGATGCCTATCACTGTGGACCTCACCGCAACAATTACGGGGCTACCCATAGATGGGGAAAAGCTAGAAAAATACTTGGAGGACAAAACTAGAGCCAGGGCCATCTCAGACGAGATCAAGGCCAAGTAAGGCATGAAGCGTGGTAATAGAGGCATCAATATCAGTGACATCAACTATCCTGTGACAATTGTTTCCACCAGACTCCTCGGATGCAAACTAATGCACAAGTGTAACAAAGAGGAAGTACCAGTCAGTGTGGTCATCATCGTCACCCAATGTGCAAAGGGGAGCTCGATGAGTTGGGCCCCTTACCTCTTAAATTCATTCTTAAAGGACTGCAAGGACACACAATACTGGGGCTTTGAGTTCCACTACTCGTGGTTACTCATCCTCATTGTCCGCGTTGGCTAGAAGGAACGAGTATACAACAAGTACTTGGAGATACCAGGTAAATGTGGTGCATCACACTACGTCTCATTATGCAGCAGCACATACCCCAAGAGAAAGAAGACACACATATATCTTTGCGAGGTATTTCGCAGAAATTTAGGACCTCATTGAGGATACATGGCACATAACACCATGGACTGTCCAAGAGTTTGGAAAGGTTGCGAAATTTAGGGAAACACGCCATAGCTTATGGATGCAAGAAAAGTAGAACAAATCCAAGGAATGGCTACAACTCAACTACTACATCAAACCGAAAGAAATATAGAGAGAGGTCCAGGAGTGGCCCGAAGAATGGAAGGTACCAGATATTCCAACCGTTGTACCAAGCTCACAAGCTCAGACGCAGGGAAGACCAACCCCAATGCAAGCACCAAATAGGCACCAACAGGGATGGAACTAAAAAGAGGAGTGCCTAAGGCCAAGAGGGGGAAGCACCCCAACCAAGAAGAAGTTGCAAACATAGAACATACCACCAAGGGGATATACACAGGCTCCATCGTGTGCATAACAACCACCAATACATTCAATGGAAGAAGTGCATGCGAATGAAATAGGCATAGGGACACAAGAGATCCCTAAGAAGGAAGAGATTTCCGAGGCAAAAGAAATGGGGCCAACCACTATCGGAGATATGTAGAGCCCATTAGTCCTGAGCCATTAGCCACCCAGGAGAAGCGTCCAGGGGAGAAAAATGGTGGTGGCTGAAAGAAGACAAAGGCCCACAAGCCACAGAGCCATATATCACTAACCCCATATGATGTGGAGTTAGTGGCAATAGCAGTTGAGGAGAGACTAGATGAGGTGTGAGAGAATGTGGAGAAGCACAGGGCTTCAATAGAAGATCAAGTGCAGGAAGTAAAAACTGCCCTGGAGTAGTTAAGGATCGGGGCATCACAGGCACCAAAAGAAACACCATTAGATTCTTTCCCTACAATAATGGTGCTAGTAATCCTCCTTATAGAAGGATTAAGGAAGATCTAGGAGAAACCCACAATGGAAAACACAAATCTAACTCAACTAGTGGCTACAAAGGAAAGAATTTGAGCTATCAGATGAGAAAAATAGTGAGGGTAATTCCCTAATATGAGGGAGTTTATGGAGACAGTAATATCAAGTAGCTTAGATACTTAAGTGATGGTGTGAGAGGTTCAATTGAAAATCCAGTTGTGTAATGACACTTTTTTTTAATTAAAAATAAAGATCCAAAATAATACAAAATGAGAGTTATTTATAGAACAAGGAACCATGATGGGAATATAGGGTACAAAATATAATTGTTGAGGAAAATTAGATGCTTCAACTACTCATCCATAAGTCTGATTAGGAGGTTCACACCTCACAAGTCAATTTGTGGGTTTTTCATTGTAACCATGCTCTCTAACCCATCAATATATGAGACACAGATGCATATGCATAGTATAATACAAAAATGACATGCTATGGGTATGGTAGGAAATATTGATATCATGTTTGACCCTATCATCCCTCATGTGCAAACTGCAATGAATATGATGACCTTGGGAACCTAAAAAGGTGAATATATAACTAACCAAGGTGTACAAAATCAACCATGGATGTCAAGGTTATTCCAAAATAAGGAAGAGATTGTCCAACTAAGGAACCCACTAGAGAAAAAACTTGATTCAAGTATGACCTGGGTAAAAAACCAAGGGAACCTTTCTTGGGTAGTAGACACCAAATGGGGACAACACATTCTTATACCTAGACATAGACATGGGGTGAAGTAATAAAATACTACCAACATGAGTGATCCATCTCGAGATGATGGGAGGCCTCTTTCTCATCTTTAGGATTTAAGTGCATGGATGTAGTAAGAGTAAAATAGATGCAACACTATAAGGTCTTGTGACATGTTCTCTTAGTGGAAAAACTCATAGGAGCCATGATATCCCACATATTGAGGAATATTATAGAAATGAAGGCCAATGTGTGGGAATTATTGGTGGTTTATTTAGTTTCAACTAGGAACCATGCCAAGTGTAACATTCCTAGATTTAATCCCCGCAAATTATAATGTAATTTTATAAACGTGATTTAGGTTGGTGAGCCATTATGTTTGTGGAAAATATCCCATATTGATTAATATGGACAAGGGCCAAATTGTATATTATGAACATTGAAATGATGAATAAAAATGATAATTGCTAGTTGTGATACGAGAGGGATGAAAATGATGGGGGGATATGATTCCACAAGAGAGAGGGGTCCAAGGGGGATTTTATTCATGGGTATTAATCCAACCCACATTTTCTGAATTGTTCTCATTGTGTGAACCTTTTATTTGTTGTTGAGTGTTCCCAAATCCAATCATTAAACTCATGTAAGAGAGTGTGTGTGCAAAGTCACATCCCATATTTATTGGGGAGCATGGGGTTGAAGTATAATCAACATTGGGTAGAGTGAACAATCAATTGTCTTGGGGAAAATGAAATTCGTATGGCCAATGAAGATAGTTTTACTATGCATTTTTTGGGTAGCAAGAGAGGATCTAGGTGCTGAGAAGAGCACCAACAATGTTGTACTTGAAAGCATCCATGGTTTGGTTGTGTTTTATGTTGAGAAAGAGGCCTATGTGCATGTGAAAATGGGTTGTAAGCTTGTAGTGTGTTTCCTGCTAAGGAAATATCTCAAGGGCCTTATGAAGGATGTTTTGAGAACTCCTAGAGAAAATGAGAGTTTTTGGATTCCCCTGCTGAGATATTCTTGATCAATCGAGTGCATTAGAAGCCCTGATAAATTAATGGTACAACCTGAGGGAATGTGAGCAGTGAAGGGGGTACATTCCTTGGATTGTGCAAATTGTGGGGAAGAGAGATTGCAGATTGGAATTGTTGTTGGAATTTGGAACCTGGGTTTGGGGTTGTTGTGTGTGGAGAGTGGATAGCTAGAGGGTCAGATCTCCTTATGGAATCATAGCCTCGGCTCAAGGGTGCCATGCTATTTCAAGGAAATGAAAAACAACACCTATTGTGTATTATGAACAATGAAATGATGAATAAAAATGATAATATCTATTTGTGATACGAGGGGGATGAAAACAATGGGGGGATATGATTCCACAAGAGAGAGGGGTCCAAGGGGGGTTTTATTCATAGGCATTAATCCAACCCACATTTCTTGAATTGTTATCATTATGTAAACCTTCTATTCATTGTTGAGTGTTCTCAAATCCAATCATTAAACTCATGTAAGAGGGTGGGTGTGAGAAGTCACATCCCATAGTTATTGGGGAGCGTGAGGCTGAAGTACAATCAACATTGGGTGGAGTGAGCAGTCAATTGTCTTGGGTAAAAGTAAATTTGTATGGCTAATGAAGAAAATTTTAATATGTAGTTTTTGGGCAGAAAGAGAGGATCAAGGTGCTAAGAATAACACCAACCATGTTGTGTTTGAAGGCAGTCATGGTTTAGCTATGTTTCATGTTGAGAAAGAGGCATGTGTTCCTATGAAAATGGGTTGTAATCATTTAGTGAATTTTATGTTGAGGAAACATCTCAAGAGCCTTGTGAAGGATGTTGTGAGCACTCCTAGAGAAACTAATCATTCTCGGATTCCCTAGTTGAGAGATTCTTGACCAACCAAGTGCACTTGAAGCTATGATAAATGAATGGAACAGCCTGAGGGATTGTGTGCAGTGAAGGGGGTACATTCCTTGGGTTCTGTAGGTTGTGGGGAAGAGAGCTGGTAGATTGGAATTATTTTTGGAGTTTGGAACGTGGGTTTGGGGATACTATGTGTGAAGAGTGGATAGCCAAAGAGATGGATTTCCTTGTGGATTCTGATCCATCAGGATTTTTCGAATGACTTATGGTTGAGTTTTTAATTGCATGCATTAATTGACCATTGGGAAAGTTAACGAAAGAACGAGAAAGAAAATGAATTATACAACCATTAACGTATTTGAAGATCTGAAAAACAATGAGAAACAACAAACCATAATACACAGATTGATAACGGAGTTCGGCACAACTTTGCCTACGTCTCCGGGCCTTTTATCTGTGGGGGAGGCTTCTTTATTTATTTTCGAAAGCTCAATAGTACATCTTTACAATTCCGAATGACTTCAAGACTGATCTGGTCATGTTCGCCCAGATCTCTAGAACCATGCACAACTTACGGCACCTGAAACGGATGTCCGGAGCTCTCAGAAACGCTCTGACAACATCTCCTCCTCAACGGCTTCCCTGCCTCAAACTAGCTTTCACTTGGCTTCTCCTCAGCATCTCTGCTCTGAATGCTCTCAAAAGCTGTCCCCATAGCCTCAAAATTTCCTTGGTTAAATAGTTGGGAAGTTGGTTATCCATCTCCAACTTCCTCCACGAATTTAGGCTCTAAAAATGCCCAATAACTCCCAAAATAGGCTTAATTACATTAAAAATGGATTAATTAATTTAAAAACCAACAATGTAGTTAAAAAACCCACTTGGAAACTATATAATAGTTATATAATGGGCATAATCCCCCCAATCCTGGGCGCGCGCACCTCCAAACGGTCATATGGGATCATGTGGCCACGCGCTAGCCCTAAGTGCTAAGCGCGGGCCACCCCTGCTAACTCCCGGTCCCATGGTGGAAAGGCACATGACAGTGGCTTATGGTAAAACAAACCCGCCAACCGTTAACTGTATAACCGTTTGATTTAAATAATGAAACCGCGCCATTCATAATGGTCATATGTTAATAACCCGCACATTATATGTAATGGTTCCCCCCGCGCTCCATTTGCATTAGCGCCGGTGCTATGGTGTACAATAAAACCTCGGGTCGGGGCTAATCCCCGACCTGACCCCCGTTCGAATCAAACGTTTAAACAATTCAAATATATTGTTTTCCATTCGTATAACAAGTACTACCATGGGGGCGGGCGGTTAGCCCAGCCTCGTCAAGCTACTGCCGGAGGAAAGGTCGACGGTTTGAACCCCGTCCAAGCCATAACAAAATTTTACATATAAACCTTTAACCAAACAATGAGTGACATGTGGCACCCTCGGATTGGGCCATGTGTCCTCATTCTATTGGCCACCAAAGGACACGTGTCAACCGATGATTTGACAGCTGCCAACCAATAATCGCTTGCCATGTCATCATGTGCCGTATGCCTAGTCATCCTTGCCACATCATCGCCACGTCATCTACCACGTTGACTGTCGTACTTCTAGTCATCTTCCACATCACTTTCCGTACGATGCTGACGTCATCCTCCATGTATGCTACTGACATCATCCCGTGCCATGTGTCACCCTTCCAGTGGTGACACATGTCACCTCGGGATTGGTCCAACCGTACGCCCAAAACGCCAAATCTGCCTGACACGTGTCAGCACCTGGAGCCACCACGTTTCCTGTATGGACCTACCACGTGTCCTGTATAGACTGACACGTGTCCTGTACGGACTATACGGACAGGTATAGTCAGCATCCAAAAATTTTGTCTGTTTGTCTTGGCGGACAAAATGCGATATCTTCTTCATACGGACTCTGTTTGACAAAGTAAATATACCACCAAAATCAGGAAGAAGAGACAGACGCAATGGTGTTGATTTCATCGGATTCCGAGCACTTTCATTTTTTAGCATTTTTCAAGCCCTGACAGGCTTCTGAATCCGATTTCGGATCACACCTCCCCACAATAAGACCTTTTGGTCCCCAAAAGGTTACAGATCAGTCAACAAGCTCGGGATAGGCCACTCGACTTGCTCTCTGTCTCTGAACTCTGTCCTGTGCACCTATCTCATCAAGATCAACTGTAACACAATCATGACAACTGACAGTATATTGTTAGCCATTGCAACCCTGTTACATCTTACTGAAGCTACTATCATCCATGTAGAAAACATTGCTAATGACAGTATCAAGAAGACGTCTGCAAATGAACTGATATACTTTAGATATCTGCACGACATGAGCTTATCTTGAAGCAACCTATGATTGATTTTCCATTCAACAACCATATCTTGTTCTTGCTTAAGATCAATTACTTCATTTGAAACAACTACATTCGTTAAC
>ML810659.1:80524-98929 GCA_009831015.1 Picea engelmannii
TCTTAGTCTTTCCGGATTGGGAGAAGACATTCCATGTGCATGTATATGCATTAGCCATAGCCCTGGGAGCTATTCTGGCACAACCAGGAGCAGGGGAGTTGGACCATCCCATAGAGCATTTGCAAGCATAAATTTGTCAGACTTTGAGAAGAACTAAAACACTACAAAGTGAAAAGGTTTGGAAATGGTGTATGCACTTCAAAAGTTCAGGAATTACCTACTTGGAAAACATTTTAAGTTCACAGATCATTCAGCCCTTAAGTACCTAGTCAACAAGCCATTGTTGGGGGGGAGAATCTGTCGATGGTTACTGTTGTTTCAAGAATTTGACTTTGAATTCATAGTTAAACCATCGAAGCTGAACGCAGAACCTGATCACTTGTCAAGGGTCACCAATGGTGAGGAGCCTACAAACTTAGAGGATACCTTCCTTGACGTGCAGTTATTTTCATTTTAGATCGCAGATGATTATTTTGCTGGCATTATTGAATATTTAAGTACAAGGATTGTGCCACGAGAATTTAACATCACGTAGAGGAATAATCTGGTTTTCCAAGCAGTCGACTACTAGTTGATCGAAGGTCACTTATATAAAATGGGGGCAGACAACATCTTGAGAAGGTGTGCGCTAGAAAATGAAAGGCTTAGGATATTAGCAGAAGCCGATGAAGGAATAGCGGGAAGACACTATGCAGGCAAAGCTATCGTGCAAAAGGTACTGCGTGGAGGATTGTGGTGGTCAACTATTCATCAAGATGCAAAGAAATACTGTCAACAATGTGATGTTTTTCAGAGGGTTGGAAAACCAAATAGACGGGATGAGATGCCCTTACACCCACAAGTAACGCTACAAGTGTTTGAAAAATGGGCTATCGATTTTTTTGGGCCAATTCGCCCACCCGCAAGAAGATCAGGCACGCGATGCATCATCACTGCGAAAAAATACCTCTTAAGATGGGCAGAGGTAACACTAGTTAAAGATTGCAGCGCATAGACAACAACACACTTCCTATTTGAACATGTGCTCACCAGATTTGGATGCCCAAGGATTCTGATGAGTGACCAAGGCACTCACTTTATCAACAACACTATCAGAGCTCTGACTGAAGAATTTGAGGTATACCATCAGAAAATTATTCCATACCATCCTCGGGAAAATGGAACAGTGGAGGCCTTCAACAAGATTCTAGAGAATTCCCTAACCAATATTTGCAATGTCAATAGGGACGACTGGGATTCAAAGATACCAGCAGTATTATGGGCATATAGAACTACCTGTAAGCAGTTGAAAGGGAAGACACCATTTATATTGGTGTATGGACAAGAAGCAGTGGTGCCATTAGAATTCCTGGTACCAATTCTATATGTTGTAGCAATTACAAACATGACAGAGAGAGGTGCAATACAAGAAAGGTTAAGTCAGCTAATGAGCATGGAATAAGATAGGATTCTAGAAGGCTTTCACCAAGAAGTACAGAAAGCAAGGGACAAAACTTGGCATGACCGAAATATCAAGAGAAAAAGTTTCAAGGAAGGATACCTATTCCTACTGTATGACAACAAGTGTTTTCAACATCCAGGAAAGTTCAGAATGCATTGGTTGGGACCATATGAGGTCAAAATTGTCACAAAATGAGGAGATGTACAATTGAAGGATTTGGAAGGAACATAATTGAATGGCATGATCAATAGGAGTCGACTGAAGCTGTACAAGGATATTTGACCACCCGCAACTTGAAAGTTACCGCGCAGTAAGAACCAAAACAAAAACAAAAATAAATTCATGCAAAAATTTATGCGCGCAGGTGAGCAAATCAATGCGATGAGAAGGAAAAGAGTTTGCATGCATAGGTAACTGAGTCAGCATGAAGAAATAATAATATTGTGCCAGAAGAAAATGGTATCGAAGCCAAGGACTCTGTGCGCTTAAAAATCCTAGTGCACCAGGAAACAGACCAACAGTCAAAAAATGTGACAATTTGGAAAATGATAGCCGAGGAATGCAGACGCCAACTGGCAGCAGCTATTGAAACTGCGAAAAACACATGGCAGTCCATACACAGAGGTAACAAACTTAATGCGACATAAAGGGAAACGTCTGAAAACACGACGCAAAGGACATCATCTAACAAGTACAATGTTCACATGCACAGGACACACCGCCAAAAGTGAAAAAGGGACAATTGTCACTTCGTCGTCCCACTATAAAGTCAGAAAAATGGGGGAAAAGAAAATCATTGTGTCAATTGCTAAGGAGAAGAATGCATAGCCAAGTGAAAGAGTGATAGAGAAATAATTTGGTCGAGCATCCGTCGAGTTTAGAGATTTACAGCCTAGACCTCGCTGCAATGTCACCACCACAAGTTGGAAAGCCGAGCAAGGCCGGCTGAAACACGAGAAGTATTGATCGTGCGACAGACGCAAGGGAGAAAGAAGTACCCACAATAGTTGATGTGGATTAAATCCACACACTAGAGTACGAAACAAACCCAGTGACAATAGAGGAGGAGCAGAACCTAGTGCAAGAGGCCGGACAAATGGAGGACACAGACAAAACTGAGTCCGACAGCTCGAGGGGACAAGGGCCACGACAGGCCGAGAAGGCCACAAGTTTAGCACCACAAATCCATGAACTAGAGGTAGGACAGACAATAATACATGAGGGTGTACCACAGGTGGGGGCCTCATCCCCACAAGCCAAACGAAAGGACCAAGTTTAGAGAAACGTGCACAGAGGGTCACAACCACAAGTCGAAGGGACCCTGGTTCTACCAAATATTCTGAGTAGGGTGTGTGTAGATGATGAAATGGTCGATGGAGTGACTGCCATCAAATACTCTGACCATGATGTGGGGGATGCCACCAAATTTCCAGACCTGGTATCCAAAAACTACTTGGAAAGAAGGGGATAAGGTTCATCAGGCATGCCATTGCTAGAGACGACGCAGTGGATTCTTGGGATTTACAACACAGGCATCATGAATTTACTGAATGTCCCACATTTTGGGTGGGGGAAGCATATTAATACCTGTGTTACTCGTGGTTACTCATCCTCATTGGCCTCGTTGGCTAGAAGGAATGAGTATACAACAAGTACCTGGAGATACCAGGTAAATGTGGTGCATCACACTACGTCTCATTATGCAGTAGCGCATACCCCAAGAGAAAGAAGACATACACATATATCTTTGTGAGGTATTTCGCAGAAATGTAGGACCTCATTGAGTATACATGGCACATAACACCATGGACTGTCCAGGAGTTTGGAAAGGTTGTGAAATTTAGGGAAACATGCCATAGCTTATGGATGCAAGAAAAGAAGAACAAAGCCAAGGAATGGCTACAACTCAACTACTGCATCAGAACGAAAGAAATATAGAGAGAGGTCCATGAGTGGCCTGAAGAATGGAAGGTACCAGAGATTCCAACCATTGTACCAAGCTCACAAGCTCAGACGCAGGGAAGACCATCCCCAACGCAAGCACCAAACGGGCACCAACAGGGATGGAACTAAAAAGAGGAGTGCCTAAGGCCAAGAGGGGGGAAGCACCCCAACCAAGAAGAAGTTGCAAACACAGAACATACCACCAAGGGGATATACACAGGCTCCATCGTGTGCATAACAACCACCAATACATTCAATGGAAGAAGTGCACACAAATGAAACAGGCATAGGGACACAAGAGATCCCTAAGAAGGAAGAGATTTCTGAGGCAGAAGAAATGGGGCCAACCACTGTCGGAGATATGTAAAGCCCATTAGTCCTGAGCCATTAGTCACCCAGGAGAAGCGTCTAGGGGAGAAAAATGGTGGTGGTTGAAAGAAGGCAAAGGCCCACAAGACACAGAGCCATATATCACTAACCCCGGATGATGTGGAGTTAGTGGCAATAACAGTCGAGGAGAGACTAGATGAGGTGTGAGAGAATGTGGAGAAGCACAAGGCTTCAATAGAAGATCAAGTGTAGGAAGTAAAAACTTTCCTGGAGTAGTTAAGGATCGAGGCATCACAGGCGCCAAAAGAAACACCCACACAGGCTAAGGAAGGAATGTTAGTGCTTGAGACAGTACAATTTGCAGCGCATGCGAGCGCCAATTTTATCATCACGCTTGAGAGGATATTCCTTGATGAAGAAACAACACAAAAACCTCTAAAGGACATCGAGATGTTGGACTTGGCATTGGCCAAGATTCCAACAAAGGCACTATATAAACTCCAGGTAATCATTGCACGGGAGATTCAGTGCAGAGCAAGAGTGAAGGCGACAAACCTACAAGTAGCCCAGATAGAAAATATCTCGATGAAGGAAGACCTCAACCTTGAAGCGTAATGGAAATAGAGAGAACAACAAAAGGTGGAGGAGATGGAGAATCATATCCACATGTTCTTTCAAGTAATTCCTGAGTACACAAATGAGGAGGCAGGGTCTTCGAAAGAGAAGCTATGAAGGATAGAGTAGACTATCCAGCAATATAAAGAGAAAATTGAATACCTGGAGGAGTATGTCACACCCACTACTCCTCCAGAAGTCAGAGCGGAGCAAGAACAGGAGGCAACAACAACTATCGAGGACATCGACCAAATCATACAAAAAGTCATTGAGTTGTTATAAAAGAGCGCACAACTGTGAACTCACCTCCTAGAGGACGGGAGCCTCCAGGAACTACAAGAGAATGAAAATAAACTCCATGTAGCCATGGAGGAGGTGAAGCAGCGACAGAAAACAATGTCACTTCTAGAGAAGATCAAGACGACCACCGAACTGAATGGAGCAGAAGGTCACCGTTATGGCTGAAAAGAGTAGTCAAGCTCAACAATAGTGATAGCAGATTATGGAAATGTATGACGCACTGCAGCAAGAAGTAATAGGCGGAAGAAGCAAGTAGTGACAGTTGCATGAGTCAGGCAGTGACTCAGGATGAGTCACGATGTCAGTGTTGGGGGCCTGTTGGGCACAGGCCCGTTTTGGGGAAAAGGCATGACGTGGAGGAAAGACAGTTGACAGAAAGGCATGCAAGGCGCGGACGCAAGAAGATGTGAAATAAAGACAACTGGCAGGAAAAGAAGTGGATGAAAGGAAAACATGCATGCAGAGGACAAAAGCGCGTAAGGCCAACATGCAAGAAGACCTAACTAGGTTATGGTTTTGGTAAGAGAATGTAACGGCTGATGAGCCAAAAATAGATATAAATAGACATCTAGGAGGTCTAAGGGGGGGCTCTGGTTTTTGATGGAATGTTACTTGCATGAAAAGGAGTAACTAGTCTGTAACACTACTGTAATACAACCCAATCTGGTAAGTTGTGGAGTTGTAGGTAGTCAGAAGGGTAGATCTTGAGGGTTAGATCACATGCTGAGGATCTTGGTGTGATCTAGTCCACCTCGTAATAGATCTCAACCCAACTGAGGACGAGTTTTAAAGTGCGTGGTGCTGTAGTTTTGGAACTACCATAATAAAATAGCTTTAGATTCAGATCTTTGTGGATGTAGCCCAGGAGGGGGTGAACCACGGTAAAACTTGTGTTATGTGATTGAATGCTTATATCTTTTTTATTGTCTAGGAGTAGATGTTAGAATGATGTATGAATGACTTAATGGATCTAATTACATTACATGCATGAATAAGAATGACAGTATGTTTCTTTAATCATTAGATAGAATTAACAATGTGCACTTCACAGATCCCCATTCAGTCCTGGACTGCAAGCACTTGAGTATTGTAGTCACCCATTAAGACTATCTCAGGTGAGACTGCATAGTGTACTCTGTGTACTTTGTTGCCTTATGGTTTACCAGGAGGGCCGATAGTCTTAGAGGATTTGTTGGACCCCTAGTAGACTTGAACCTGGGTCAATCATGTTAAAGGTATAACTAAGATAAGCAACTAACACACCACCATGGAAATTCTCATGCCACCATTACAAGGAGGGGGTAGCTAGGGAATGGAGTTGCCACCTTGTTTTTGAAACTAGTGAGGAGCCAAATGGGAGGAATATTATGAGGTAATCCACTAAATTACTTAATAAAATACGATTTTAATGTTCCCTTGGAGTTTGGTTGATTTTAAATGGGTTCTTTTTTTAGGTGTCAAGGTTTCGATAAATATATCCAATGCACAAAAGGAAAAGCAATGAACACACTTAGGCCAGGAATTGCTTGTAAGTTGTATTGGTGAATCCAAAAAAAAAGATGATCGTCCACCATGCTCTAAGATACCTTTGATCTCCTTATATCATATTTGGAATCAAAATGTCTCCTAAAATGCAACATAAACATACATAAAAATATAATCACATTAGATCTATCAAATAAAAAAATAAAAAAAATACCAAATGGTAGATTAAGTCATCCCTAGGCTCTTAGATGCTTTCCCTACAATAATGGTGCTAGTAATCCTCCTTGTAGAAGGATTGAGGAAGATCTAGGAGAAACCCACAATGGAAAACACAAATCTAACTTAACTAGTGGCTACAAAGGAAAGAATTTGAGCTATCAGATGAGAAAAATAGTGAGGGTCATTCCCTAATATGAGGGAGTTTATGGAGACAATAATATCAAGTAGCTTAGATACTTAAGTGATGGTGTGAGAGGTTCAATTGAAAATCCAGTTGTGTAATGACACTTTTTTTGAATTAAAACTAAAGATCCAAAATAATAAAAAATGAGAGTTATTTATAGAACAAGGAACCATGATGGGAATAGAGGGTACACAATATAATTGCTGAGGAAAAATTAGATGCTTCAACTACTCATCCATAAGTCTGATTAGGAGGTTCACACATCACAAGTCAATTTGTGGGTTTTTCATTGGAACCATGCTCTCTAACCCATCAATATATGAGACACAGATGCATATGCATAGTATAATACAAAAATGACATGCTATGGGTATGGTAGGAAATATTGATATCATGTTTGACCCTATCATCCCTCATGTGCAAACTACAATGAATATGATGACCTTGGGAACCTAAAAAGGTGAATATATAACTAACCAAGGTGTACAAAATCAACCATGGATGTCAAGGTTATTCCAAAATAAGGAAGAGAATGTCCAACTAAGGAACCCACTAGAGAAAAAACTTGATTCAAGTATGACCTGGGTAAAAAACCAAGGGAACCTTTCTTGGGTAGTAGACACCAAATGGGGACAACACATTCTTATAACTAGACATAGACATGGGGTTAAGTAATAAAATACTACCAACATGAGTGATCCATCTCGAGATGATGGGAGGCCTCTATCTCATCTTTAGGATTTAAGTGCATGGATGTAGTAAGAGTAAAATAGATGCAACACTATAGGGTCTTGTGACATGTTCTCTTAGTGGAAAAACTCATAGGAGCCATGATATCCCACATATTGAGGAATATTATAGAAATTAAGGCCAATGTGTGGGAATTATTGGTGGTTTATTTAGTTTCAACTAGGAACCATGCCAAGTGTAACATTCCTAGATTTAATCCCCGCAAATTATAATGTAATTTTATAAACGTGATTTAGGTTGGTGAGCCATTATGTTTGGGGAAAATATCCCATATTGATTAATATGGACAAGGGCCAAATTGTATATTATGAACATTGAAATGATGAATAAAAATGATAATTGCTAGTTGTGATACGAGAGGGATGAAAATGATGGGGGGATATGATTCCACAAGAGAGAGGGGTCCAAGGGGGATTTTATTCATGGGTATTAATCCAACCCAAATTTTCTGAATTGTTCTCATTGTGTAAACCTTTTATTTGTTGTTGAGTGTTCCCAAATCCAATCATTAAACTCATGTAAGAGAGTGTGTGTGCAAAGTCACATCCCATATTTATTGGAGAGCATGGGGTTGAAGTATAATCAACATTGGGTAGAGTGAACAATCAATTGTCTTGGGGAAAATGAAATTCGTATGGCAATTGAAGATAGTTTTACTATGCATTTTTTGGGTAGCAAGAGAGGATCTAGGTGCTGAGAAGAGCACCAACAATGTTGTACTTGAAAGCATCCATGGTTTGGCTGTGTTTTATGTTGAGAAAGAGGCCTATGTGCATGTGAAAATGAGTTGTAAGCTTGTAGTGTGTTTCCTGCGAAGGAAATAGCTCAAGGGCCTTATGAAGGATGTTTTGAGAACTCCTAGAGAAAATGAGAGTTTTTGGATTCCCCTGCTGAGATATTCTTGATCAATCGAGTGCACTGGAAGCCCTGATAAATTAATGGTACAACCTGAGGGAATGTGAGCAGTGAAGGGGGTACATTCCTTGGATTGTGCAGGTTGTGGGGAAGAGAGATTGCAGATTGGAATTGTTGTTGGAGTTTGGAACCTGGGTTTGGGGTTGTTGTGTGTGGAGAGTGGATATCTAGAGGGTCAGATCTCCTTATGGAATCATAGCCTCAGCTCAAGGGTGCCATGCTATTGCAAGGAAATGAACAACAACGCCTATTGTGTATTATGAACATTGAAATGATGAATAAAAATGATAATATCTATTTGTGATACGAGGGGGATGAAAAAAATGGGGGGATATGATTCCACAAGAGAGAGGGGTCCAAGGGGGGTTTTATTCATAGGCATTAATCCAACCCACATTTCTTGAATTGTTATCATTATGTAAACCTTCTATTCATTGTTGAGTGTTCCCAAATCCAACCATTAAACTCATGTAAGAGGGTGGGTGTGAGAAGTCACATCCCATAGTTATTGGGGAGCATGAGGCTGAAGTACAATCAACATTGGGTGGAGTGAGCAGTCAATTGTCTTAGGTAAAAGTAAATTTGTATGGCTAATGAAGACAATTTTAATATGTAGTTTTTGGGCAGCAAGAGAGGATATAGGTGCTAAGAATAACACCAACCATGTTGTGTTTGAAGGCATTCATGGTTTAGCTATGTTTCATGTTGAGAAAGAGGCATGTGTTCCTGTGAAAATGGGTTGTAATCATTTAGTGAATTTTATGTTGAGGAAACATCTCAAGAGCCTTGTGAAGGATGTTGTGAGCACTCCTAGAGAAACTGATCATTCTCGGAGTCCCTAGTTGAGAGATTCTTGACCAACCAAGTGCACTTGAAGCTATGATAAATGAATGGAACAGCCTGAGGGATTGTGAGCAGTGAAGGGGGTACATTCCTTGGGTTCTGTAGGTTGTGGGGAAGAGAGTTGGTGGATTGGAACTATTTTTGGAGTTTGGAACGTGGGTTTGGGGCTACTATGTGTGGAGAGTGGATAGCCAAAGGGATGGATATCCTTGTCGATTCATAGCCTCAGCTTGTGGGTGGCCTTCTATTGAGAGGAAATGAACATCAAAGCCTATGGTTGGGAGGTTCATCCTTTGTACATAGGAAATTGATTAATTATTAACATATAAGTATCATGTCGTTTTTAATATGAGTATTCTATTGTGCGAATTCTTTATCTGAATGTTGTGTGTGTTTGTTGTATTCTTACTAGATGCATTTGTGTGTTATAAATGTTGTTATATGCATGTTTGATTTTGGGTCTGCTTCCCTTGGTTATTTTATATGTATGGGGAATTTTAAAATTATTAATTAGCAGGCTAAGTCATTTTTCCATAGCAATAAGACATGGCTTGGAGGTTGGTTATGTTACAAAATGGTATCAAAGCTTCAGGTTCAAACATCAAGCCTGCATGGGCCAGAAATCACCCAGATGTTGGAGTTGTAGTTGAAAAAGTTCATAGAATGTCTACAAAGTGTTTGATAGTAATTCCTAAGAAGTATTTTGGGAAAGGGTAATTTGATGAAATTGGGCTCAGGGGTTAAAATCCCCACTATTTTAGCAAGGTCAGGCCTGGGAGTTAGTTGAGTTTCAAAAATTACAGAGTAACCATGGCAAAGTTGGGAGAAATTGTTTAAAAATCCCCAATTCATGAGCGAATTCAAGTGGAATTCGTGGCCAAAATTATTGACGGGATGATTAGATGGAGTTAATTTAGTGAATTCAAAGATAAATTTGATTCAAGAGATCATATTTTACCAAATTTCGAAAGTTGATTTATCGGCCATGGATGAATTTGGGGAAATTGGGAAAATTTCTAGAATTCAATGGTGGATTTCAAGTTGATTGATGCCTAGAAACGTCAAACAATTGAGCATGTAGGTAATTGGTGAGTTGTATAATTGGTATTGTCTAGTAAAATCTTAATTTTAGAATTCCATGGCAGCCATGGAGGAAATTTCGGAATTGTTCATTTTTAAAAATTTGGAAAAGTTATGAATTTTGTGAAATTTAGGGATTTTCCATACATGACATTAGTGGTGACATGGAGGCCACATGGAGGGTGATGTGGTTATGATGTGCCAGTGGTGATATGGAATGCCATTATGGAAGGTTGGTGGCATGGTGGTAGGGTTACCGGCGGAGCAGGGGTCGATGCCACAAGTGGTATCAGAGCAGGAAAAAAAGTGGTATTATATGGTGCCATGTCGATTTCGAAAAAGTTCCTTGGTGATGTGAAACCAATGGGAAGGTGCCACATATCATAGGAGAAACTAGTATCGCATCGTGAAGGGCTGTTAACCTGCACACATCTTGACAATGCCAAATTTTTGTGGATAGTTGATCATCCCTTGATCTCCATCGTTGGATTGGGGAGCATGAAATCCATCACGACCAATGAAAAGGTGTCAAGTGGCAGGTCCATGGTAGAAATCCATGATATCAAGGTCTGCAGTGCATAGTGGCAGGCTCAAAGCTGGCATGGGCACCACATTAGGCAAGGTGGTATTGAGTGATACCATAAGTGGTATCGCATGTTAGCAAGGAGGTTTTCCAAAATGATTTTGGCGATGCGAAGCCAACAGGAGGATACCATGTAGCATGGTCTAAACCACTATAACATCGTGGAATGATGTTAACTCTCACACATGTTTATGATGCAAAATTTATGTGCATCGCCTATCTTCCTATCATTCTCGTCGTTAGATCTGGGAGTATGCATGTTATATGCACCCGAGGAAAAAGGATGTGGGATGGGACCCTCCTATCCCTGTAACTATTGAATGGAAACCGCGTGGAAGTCTAGAAGAATAGGTGGGACCCATATCCAATATGTTTTCAAAGAAGGTGATAGGTGGGAATTCGAGTACAGTGGGGCCCGAAATATAGTTTAATTCATAAAATAAAGGTAAAATGAAAAGATAGGTAAAGAAGGAGAGAAGGAAGAAGGTGATGAAGGCTAATGGGGCAAGGCTAGGGTGGAAAATAGGGTGAAATGGAATCAAATCAGGGTGCCACATGGACCCAAAATGCCACATCAACAAAGATGCCACATAGGCAAAATTATCCTAGAGTCTCAAAGAAAAAAATGTTTAGAGACAATTTTTTTATTTTGGCCATAAATGGAGCATATTAAGTCAGATTGGGATGAAACTTCTGGATTTTATATAAAGTAAGAAGTGATACAGAAATTCTAGAGAGGGTCACTCGCGAATTATGTTTTGATTTTCTAGAAAATGCAAATTACATGTTTTTAAAGATAAGATTCAAGCTCAGTGGAAGGAGCATAGTTATTGTTGAAACTTGTACGGAGTGTCATAAATGAATACATGAAAATATTGTGTGAAGGAATTGGTCATATTCTAAGGTTTTCATAATGGGGATGTTGAAATAGGGAAAAATACACTATTCTTGGCCACTTTGGGGGGATTTTTTGGATTTTTGGAGGAGAAAAAGGGTCCCTAGATGGAAAATAAGGAAAAAATATTTACTCAACATTTTGTATACTCATCAAGTCATACAACTTTGGTTTTTTGAATTTTTCCTAGAAGCACATAATTTGGGAGATAGCCAATTAAGCTAAAAATTCTAAGTCTCAAAAAAGGGGGTTAAAAAGGACAAAGTTGTCATTTCCAAATTGCTGCAATTTTTTTATTGGAGAATCAAATTGACAATATGCGAGCTGTTATGAATTCTATGTCATCATTATTATCTAGTATCATACAAAAGTTTTGTTGGTTCCTATCATATCTACTTCTACAAGTGACAAAAGTTGGTGTATGGGATTAATTGCACCAAATTAAAAAGTGTACAAAAGGGGTAAATTAGCAATATTTAGGTGACTGTAACTTTCTACTCAAAGCTTAGAATTGATCAAGAAAGTAGTCATTAAAAATATCTTGGATAGGAGAATATAAATATATCCACCCATAATTGTGATTTGAGCAGCATAATTCACAAGAAATCAGAAGGAAGGTTACTATTGGACTTGAAGGACACCATTGAGCAAAATGGCAATTTTAGAAAACCATAACTTTTGTATCATAAATCAGATTAAGCACGAGTATGCTCATTGGAAAGTTAATCCAAAACTAAAAATGACAGATAATCTAATTCCTCCCAGGGAGCATCGGCTTACTCCATAAGGTTGCAGGAAAAAGTGGAATTGGATTCCATGAACCATGTAACTACTCGAAGTGAATATTTTTCCAAATAATGTGAAAAATTGGAGGAACTTTCTCAGATGATGGAGGTAAGTGCCAGAGGTGATTGTTGGGTAAGCAAGAGTAGTGAAACTCGTGATAATTATTATGCATGAGTATAGAGGCACATTTGAGGCGCAATATCTTGGAAAAATAAAAAGGGGTTGAGATTATTAACAAGGAATTGTTAATGAACAAAGGAGAACTCTAGTAGAGAGTGTTGTGTGAAGGGATTTCTAGAAATAAGATAAGATTCTGCATATAAATATTTTGTGAATTCCATAATAATTCCAAGGTCCTTTGGACAAGGAAATAGGTCAAATCTCATGTAGTTGGTTGAGGCAACAAAGAACTGCATAGGGAAGTGTAGGGTTGCAGAGCAGATATTGAAAGGTTTAAAAGGGACTCAAAATAATAGATCCAAGATTAGTGTTCAGACACTATAGAGTTTGAATGGATTGCAAAGGATAATCAATAGAAGTTCTCACATAAAGCATGAAGCCAACAGGTGTGGAATGTCATAGCATGCTCAAAGCATTAAGTAGATCTCCATAGCCTCGAAGGTAGAATGTAGTGAAGGTGGGAAGGTTCATTGCCAGAGGAAAGAAGGGATCTCATGGGGTGGGGTGTGACTCATGGGATGGGTAAAATTCATCTCTAGGGCCTATCATATGAGGACTTATAAGAGTTCTTAGTATGAATTGGAGATTGTAGCTAAAGTATTTACAGTAAGAAGGCCACTTCTACTATTAGAGTGCTTAGTAGAATAATGGTGCAAGAGTGATCATTTAGGGAATGAAATGGTGAAGATACTTCCACTCTAAAGGGTTTCAAGGAAATATAAAATAGTGTGTAGATATGTTATAGAGGGATTGAAAATCCAGGAAGCTAGTATGTGGAAAAATTTGGAACATGATTCTTCTACATGAAGGAGGCAGGTGTTAGGTGGAAGCACTAGTGGATAGATTGGCTAGAAATTCAAGTCATCCAAGTTGGGTTTGGCTAGAGGTTCTCAACAAGAAGAGAAAATCAGCAAGGAGCTACAGGATTTTAACAATATAAATACAAATTGAAATAGATATGAATTGGTGTGCATAATGGAAGGGGTGCAACAAGGATTTGCATGTTGAGATAGTCCCATGAGGAGGGACTATATAAATTCCATATTGGAAGGTCAGAGCCATGATTTGATGATTTTTGAGAGCTAGATGGTGGATTACAGAGGACTTATTTTTATTCCAAGAATCTTAGATTACATTCTTAAAAACATGCATATGTGGAAGGTTGCGTATGTTGAAACGACTGTTAATGGTAGAAATATTGAGCAGAAGGTATAGACAAGGAAGATGTATCTATTATCAGTGGTGTAAAGATGAGAAAAATGGCAGTGCATGGGGCTATAGATGTCTATAAGGATTCAAGGAAATACATCATCAACAACAACAACAAAAACAAAATAAATAAATAAGATGAAATAAATATGCATTGGAGTGCATGATAGAAGTGATGCATGATGCATACAATAAATATAGAATGCATGTGCATGGAATAGGCATGATGATATTGAATGATTAATGCATATTGATGTGAATTTGTGCATGTGGACATGCTTGAACATGCATATGGCATGATTGTAGACTAAGAGAAATCTCTCGGTGTGTGTGTGTGTGTGTGTGTGTGTGTGTGTGAAATGATGTAAATATGATATTTGAATGTGACTAATGATGGATTGTGTATCTAGGAAAATTGTTTATAGCATGGTTGAATATGTTGATGATGTTGTTGCATATGATAGATATCCATGTGAAAATGAATGAGGATAGTAACATGTTGATAAAGAGGTCAATAAAGGCAACCTGCAACCTACCACAACAATATCAGTTGGTCAGGTAACATCAAGAAAATTGATAATATCCATGTAGGTATGAATTTGGAGTTGTTGTGACGCATAAATTCTTAAGGGAATTCAGGTAAGAATTCCCTCAGTCAAATTTTAATATTGGAATTGGTCTGTAAAGGTAGATGGCCTTCAATATACAAATCTTATTGATGATTGGATACATTTATGTCAATTTAATTTCATATTATGTTATATGGGTTATGATATCATATCCAAGTCAAGCATGAGACATATTATTGTTGTAGCAATGAATTCCATTAGAGATGGCCATGTTGAGGTTGGATATGGAAATGTTATAGCTCCATCCAAGTGCATAATGGTTTTTCTATATAACTGATGTTTGTAATGCAACCTCTTTGTCGACATGGGAGAGCACTACAAGAATTGTATTCCTAGTGTTGTGTATGAGTTGAAGAGGAAGGTATCCAAATGATCAGATAGGTTGTAGGGAAAAGTTTGGATGATGTGTTGAGGCATTGGCTAGACCTCCCAACTCACCATGGTGGAATACATGACATGGATATATGGTATTTCAGAGTCAATGCAAGGATGCATTGGGTAAATGTGGCCATGGTTATTAGCACATTGGATTTATTTATTAGTAATGCTTAATTGTATTATGGAAAGTTTGAGTGTTGGTAATGCATATGTGAGGAATGATGGTTTCATTCCATTTAATATGAAAATAGTTGGAAGTGATGGAATTTTTAGATTAATATAATTATGAAAATCATTTCATGGGTTGAATGTAAATATTGCAGTGAAATGATATTGTGCATGAGATACTAACATTTTTTTGGGTTGCATGGAAGTTGAGAAAATGCAGTAAAATGGTCTTGGATGTGACAATGGTGTAATCCCATAAAGAAGAACGATTCCTACAACTGCAAGATCCAAATATAATGAGAAGAAAACTCATGCCTGGGAAATTTTATTTTCCTATATAAAACAGATTTGAGAAATTACTAATTGAAAATTTTATGATATGCTAACAATTTGTTTGGCTACATGGAAATTGAGAAAATTGCAGGGAGAATGTTCTTGGATATGGAAGGGATGTAATCCCATAAGGAAGACCGATGTCTACAATTGCAAGAGCTAAACATAATGAGCAAAAAAGTCATGCTAGGGAAATTATGTTTTTCCTATACAATTTTTTTTGGAAATTTATAAATGAAAATGATGATGTCTCATATTGACTATATGCATATGATGAAGATGGGATGATTGCCATGGGTTACATATTTTTCGTGGAATTCTAGCAATAATTCGACATGCATCTATGTAGAACACCTTGGCAAATGATGGATCATTTGAGGAACTATATAACAATTAAAGGGATGCTTGAGCCTAGAGGGTGAGTACAACAAGAAGACGCAAGTTGTTAGGGTTGCAGAAGAAACAGGTTGTCAGAACTAAAGAGTGAAATCATGTGTGGGAGTTGCACTATCGAATAACCAAGTTGTTAGACCTGAAGAGTGAACTCTTGTGTGAGTTGTACTACACTAGCAAGGTTGTTGCTAGTTATTTTATTGGTAGTTTTCCTAGAAATGAATCCCTTGAGTTCCCAGTAGTGAGATTCCTAGTTACCTATGCCAGAGAGACCTTGATAAACAAATGTTGCAACCTGATGGAATAAGAGTAATGAAGGGGGAGAATTCCTTGGGTTATGCCTGATAAAATAATGGTATAGCTCGATGGACAGAGAACAGTGAAGGGGGAACATTCCTTGGGCTGGGAAAGTCAAGATGAAGAGAGCCACTGGAAATTGGGATAGCTATAGGAGAATGTCAGTGGGTTATGTATATGTTTTGGGCCGAAGCACATATGTATCTATGTTTTGGGTCAGATTGCCTATGTATTATGGTTTTTGGGGTTAGAGCGCCTATGTATCTATATTTATGATGGAATGCCTATGTGATATTAGGTTGAAGATCCTATATTGTTTATTAAAGGCTGGAGAGACTATCATTGTAATTGTATGAACATTGTATGGTGGTGTGCACTAAGGATAGTGCAAAACTAAACGGGAGGGAAATGTAACATTCTCATTTTTAATCCCTACAAATTATAATGTAATTGTATAAATGTGATTTAGGTTGGTGAGCCGATATGTTTGGGGAAAAGAGCATGTATTGATTAATATGTCCAAGGGACAAATTGTATATTATGAACATTGAAATGATGAATACAAATGATAATCATTGGTTACGATATGACAGGGATGAAAATGATGGGGGGATATGATTTCAAAAGGGAGAGGGGTCCAAGGGGGATTTTATTCATGGGTATTAATCCAATCCACATTTCCTGAATTGTTATCATTGTGTAAACATTCTATTTGTTGTTGAGTGATCAAGGGATCAAATTTTGCTCAAAAATTCAAAGTGCTCGGAATTTCTTCAAATCAAACGAGAGCGCAGGCCTCGTCATTGCAAACCCAACGCAACTCATTTCGTCTCAAACGAACGTCGGGAGCGAGAGATATTGTGATCTGTTCGAATCGTCAAACAAGCAAAAAATGGGACGCTGACTGTACAGTCCATACAGGCTGATGTGGCAGGGTCGTACGACCATACACTGATGTGGCATGTGGTGACGTGGCAGTTGTTGATTGGGAGATGTGGTCAAATGGTGTTTCAACATGTGGCAGTATGTGGTTGGTGGTTTGGTGCCACGTGGCACTGGTATATTGGTTGTTTGATCAAAATATATTGGAGTCTGAGGATTTGAACCCCGGACCTCCCCACTATGTAAAGCCTTCACAAAGTCCGCCCGACCAACGTACCACCGTTTGTTCCTTATTGTATATATGAATTGATTTGTATTTAAGTTTGGTTCATGTTGCATTTGGCGGGGGGTCGGGCCAGGGCTTAGCCCCGGCCCGTGGTCGTGTTGTTTATTACATGTGACCACATATCACACGGAGCACGCGCTGAGTTGTGTTTTGAATGGAGCCCTCGGTCACACTTGCGCTACTAACGACCATGCCTTCTGTATTGGTGTGCGCGGGGGGGGGGGGTTAAATGTAGCCCGTGGCTATATGCATAACCACATGTGACCACAACCGGGAGCGCGTGGGAATGTTCAAATGGTTGTAACGGTTAGCCCTTTTTACAATGCGCAAGGTCATATGACCTTCATGTGCCCGAGTGCTAGGCAATTAGGGGCTGGTGCACCCATAACTGTCCTACAGTTCACACAGTTGGCGCGGTTGTGCCTGGTGCCAGGTTTTTGCGCTTAAATAAGCGTGTGTTATAGGTTCATGAAACAAGGGTGCAATTTGTAGATGCAGAGACAACAAGCTTGAAGAGGGGACTTCTAAGAAGCCTAACTTCTTCGTTTTTTGGCCAAACGAGGTGCCGAAAAAGCCCATCTAGGGGTTTTTGGACGCTCTGAAGCCATTGGAGCAGTTTGTTGGTCAATTTGAGCATTGTAAAGCATGTTTTTGAGCACTTTGAGAAATTAATAATAATGATCCATTGGAAGCTGGACCAGCAGATGTAGCCCAAGAGAAGGGTGAACTCCTTTATCACTTGTTGTGTTTATGTGCTTATGTTCATTGATTATGTTGTTGTGTATTGTGTCTTAAATGAGTAAATCCTATTAAATGATGTGTTGCAAATTTGATCCATTTTCTTTTAACACATAAACTTTACTTACAAATATTTCCAAGTTTACAAGTCTTCTTCATTTTTAGATCAAGTTGGTATCAGAGCACTGGTTTTTGAAGACTTGATTATTTTGCAAGTGTTTTTTTTCTGATGCTCACAAGGTTGAAACTCACAAGAGGATAAGGTCAACTTGTGGATCCAAGTTCTCATCCTTCAAGGAGGAAGCATATGCAATGACCGCAAGTTTCAAGGAGGCATTCACCAAGTATGGCTCATGAAGAAAGTCATGAACGTGTTCCCGCAGAAGATGAAGATCTCAGAAAGGATGTCATGGAGATGAGAGAGATGATGAAGATCTTGATGGAAAGGAATGCATTGTTGCAAGGTGAAGGCTCCAACCCTTCAAAGCATAAGGGAAGCAGTGGTGAAAAAACTCCAAATGGAAATGGAGGGAATGGTGCTT
>ML810659.1:102690-120383 GCA_009831015.1 Picea engelmannii
ACTGATTTCAAAGAAGTATATGAAACTTTGTGCCACTCTAACCATGTTGAAGAATTGGATTATCATGTGCATAATAATCTCTTGTATCATCTTGGCAAGTTGTGTATTCCATAGGGGGAAAGAATCAACATTATAAGAGAAGCGCATTCTTATCTTATTGCTGGTCGTTTTGGTGTAGGCAAGACAGTGGCTAATTTGCAAAGATACAGCTATTGGCCTAAAATGAATGAAAGTGTTTCAAGATATGTGCGAGGATGTTCATTGTGTGCCACAAGTAAACCTAGCAATCGAAAGTTGGGTTTGTATACTCCACTTCCAGTTCCTTCTCGACCTTGGGAAAGTATTTCCATGGATTTTGTAGATGGTTTACCTATGTCGAGATGAAATCATAATTATCTTTATGTTGTGGTTGATCGATTTAGCAAAATGTGTATTTTGATGTCTTATACTAAGCAGGTTACAACTGAACAAACAACATAGATGTTCTTTCAAAATGTTTGGGTGCATTTTGGATTGCCTAAGTCCATTATTTCTGATCGGGACTCTCGATTTGTTGGAAGTTTTTGGTCGAGTTTATGGACACTCATGGACACCAAACTTAAAAAGAGCACAACTTTTCATCCGCAAACAGATGGTCAGACAGAGGTGCTAAATCGAACAGCGGTGCATCTTCTTCGTGCTTATTGCAGCAAGCATCCTAAACTTTGGGATGAGCATTTACACTACATTCAACATGCGTACAATCGAGCTAAGCACTCTTCGACTCAAACGTTGCCATTTGAAGCATGTTTTGGCTATTTGCCCAAATCTCCTTTAGATTTTATCTTTGGGAAAGATATTGCTATCGATGGTCAATATGACATTGATAGGGAAGAAAAATTCATTGAACAAATTCAGTCGATACATCAAGTGGTGCAAGAGCAGTTGGAAAAGAGTCAATCCAAGTACAAGACGAGACATGACAAGCATCGTGTTGATCACAGTTTCCAAGTTGGAGATGAAGTTTGGCTTTACATCAATAAAGAGAGGCTTAAAGGAGAAGGTAAAAAGTTGAAACCGATTCGTTATGGTCCTTTTAAGATTATCGATAAGATTGGTAACAATGCCTTTTGTTTAGATTTGCCTCCTTATATGCAAATGTATGCAGTCGTTAATGTTGAGAATTTGAAATTGTATGAGCCTCTGTTGATTGATGATCATGGAGAGCATGTTCATATTCCTTCTATAGATGATTTTTCCCCAGAATATCTTACAGAACTGCATGAAGACACCATCCTTGACAGGAGAATACGAACTTCAAAACGAGGAAATGTAGAGTATCTTCGAGTTGGTCTTAAAGGAACAAATCCAAGTAAAGCCAAGTGGATTGAGGTTGGAAGGGTGAGGGAACTATACCCTCATCTTCACATAGACTGGAAATAGTCTTTTGGAGGTCCAAAAGCTTCCTAATGGGGAGGTGTGATCAGGGGATCAAATTTTGCTCAAAAATTCAAAGTGCTTGGAATCACTTCAAATCAAATGAGAGCGTAGGCCTCGTTGTTGTGAACCCAACGCAACTCATTTCGTCTCAAACGGACATCAGGAGCGAGAGATATTGCGATCTGTTCGAATCGTCAAACAGGGAAAAAAATGGGACGTTGACTGTACAGTCCGTACAGGCTGACGTGGCAGGGCCATACGACCGTACGCTGATGTGGCAGTTGTTGATTGGAAGATGTGTTCGAATGGTGTTTCGACACGTGGCAGTATGTGGTTGGTGGTTTGGTGCCACGTGGCACTGGTATATTGGTTGTTTGATCAAAATATATTGGAGTTCGAGGATTCGAACCCTGGACCTCCCCACTATGTAAAGCCTTCACAAAGTCCACCCGACCAACGTACCACCATTTTTTCCTTATTGTATATATGAATTGATTTTTATTTAAGTTTGGTTCATGTTGCATTTGGCGGGGGGTCGGGCCAGGGCTTAGCCCCGGCCCGTGGTCGTGTTGTTTATTACATGTGACCACATATCACACGGAGCACGCGTGGAGTTGTGTTTTGAATGGAGCCCTCGGTCACACTTGCGCTACATACGACCATGCCCTCTGTATTGGTGTGCGTGGGGGGGGGGTTTAAATGTAGCCCGTGGCTATATGCATAACCACATGTGACCACAACCGGGAGCACACGAGAATGTTCAAACGGTTGTAACGGTTAGCCCTTTTTACAATGCGCAAGGTCATATGACCTTCATGTGCCCGAGTGCTAGGCGGTTAGGGGTTGGCACGCCCATAACCGTCCTACAGTTCACACCGTTGGCGCGGTTGCGCCCGGTGCTAGGTTTTTGAGCTTAAATAAGAATGTGTGCTAGGTTCATGAAACAAGGGTGTGATTTGTAGATGCAGAGACAACAAGCTTGAAGAGGGGACTTCTAAGAAGCCTAACTTCTTCGTTTTTTAGCCAAACGAGGTGCCGAAAAAGCCCAGCTAGGGGTTTTTGGATGCTCTGAAGCCATTGGAGCAGTCTTTTGGTCAATTTGAGCATTGTAAAGCATGTTTTTTAGCACTTTGAGAAATTAATAATAATGATCCATTGGAAGCTGGACTAGGAGATGTAGCCCAAGAGAGGGGTGAACTCCTTTATCACTTGCTGTGTTTATGTGCTTATGTTCATTGATTATGCTGATGTGTATTGTGTCTTAAATGAGTAAATCCTATTAAATGATGTGTTGCAAAGTTGATCCATTTTCTTTTAACACATAAAATTTACTTACAAATATTTCCAAGTTTACAAGTCTTCTTCATTTTTAGATCATTGAGTGTTCCCAAATCCAATCATTAAACTCATGTAAGAGGATGGGTGTGCGAAGTCACATCCCATATTTATTGGGGAGCATGGTTTTGAAGTACAATCAACATTGGGAAAAGTGAGCAATCAACTAGCTTGGGGAAAAGGAAATTTGTCTGGCCAATGAAGATAGTTTTACTATGCATTTTTGGGCAGCAAGTGAGGATCTGGGTGTTGAGAAGAGCACCAACCATGTTGTACTTGAAATCATCCATGGTTTGGCTGTATTTTCTTTTGAGAAAGAGGCCCATGTGCTTGTGAAAATGGGTTGTAATATTCTAGTGTGTTTCATGTTGAGGAAGTAGCTCAAGAGCCTTGTGAAGGCTGTTGTGAGCACTCCTTGAGAAAATGAGAGTTTTTGGATTCCCCAGTTGAGATATTCTTTATCAATCAATTGCATTGGAAGCCCTGATAAATTAATGGTACAACCTAAGGGAATGTGAGCATTGAAGGGGGGTACATTCCTTGGGTTGTGTAGTTTGTGGGAAAGAGACTTTGTGGATTGGAACTGTTGTTGGAGTTTGGAACCTGGGTTTGGGGTTGTTGTGTGTGAGCAGTGGATAGCTAGAGGGTCAGCTCTCCTTGTGGAATCATAGCCTCAGCTCATGGGTGGCATGATATTGAAAGGAAATGAACAACAATGCCTGTGGCTGGGAGGTTCACCCTTCATACACAACCAGTTGATTAATTATTGAAAGATAAGCGTTATGTTCTTTTTAATATGATTATTTCGATGTGTGAATGGTTTATCTAAATGTTGTGTGTGTTTGTTGTATTCTTAATGAATGCATTTGTGTGTTATAAATGTTTTTATATTAATTTTTAATTTTGGGCTTGTTTCCCTTGGTTCTTTTATATGTATGGGACGTTTTAAAATTTGTAATTAGCAGGGTAAGTCATCTTTCTGCAGTAATGGGAATTAGCTTGGAGGTTGGTTATGTTACACAAAGGTTAATAGAATATGTGGAGTAATGGCTGTTCAACATGCAATTTCATTCTAATGATTGATGGAAGAGACATTGGTGGAGGGAAGAAATTGCAAAATGGGAAGGAGATTTTCATGAAAGTTATCGATTCCAATTTTATACAGAGAATGTGGGATTTTCTAAATGATGTTTCTTGTAAATTTTAAACCTTTAGAGTGAATTAATGAAAATAGATTTTTTTGAGCAAGAAAAAAATGGCATACACACATATTACATAGTGATTTACCCTAGAAACCCTTAATCAGAAAAACCAACAAACCTTAGTCGCGCCTCTAACTTTCTCATTGTATTTAATTCACCATTTACAATATAATGTAAAGGATTTTGTGGCATGAAAAACCTTAATCTGTTAACCCATATTATATTACAACCCTAATTCCTTAATTAGAATTAGATTAAAATGGGATGAAAAACACCAAAAATGACCCTTTTTTTTCAGAGGGGTGGCTCTACCCTCGAACCCCCAAGTAAGGGGGGGATAGCTAGTGCATATGAACAAAACTTGGAGATAAACATGCAAAGAATATAACACATTCTCAACATTTCTATCATTGGGAAGTTCAACTCACTACATGTTGTTGGTCTTGTAGGATCTATGCATATCATAAGAAGAAGTTGAATTGATTGTGGTAATTTCTATTGATATAGGGCTTTGGGATGAGGTTGATCCTATTCCCATTTTTATTCTCATTGAGTGTTGTTTTCTCTTTGTTAGAGATAGTGAAACAGTTTTTATTGGAAATCCCATGACCTAAGCTTCATTAGTTTACCCTAGACAATAGTCGAAAAATGCATGAAGTAGTGGTCATTGCATGTTTTTCCAAAGAGATGGAAAAGGACATGGAAACATAGGTTTTTGGGAACAATTTGAATAGAAATTAGAAGCAATGGTTACATGTGTTGTATCGAAGGTTCAATGTAGTGATGCCTCTAGTGGATGATTTGTTGGGGAGGGTGTTGGGTGGTTGAAAACACAAAAAACTAGTTTGAGCATTGAGAAATACATTATGGACACAATTGTAATTGTCACTAGAGAATGTGACATTAAGAACATTGAGACTAAATTGAACATATTATATGAAGGAAAGAAAAGAAATGGATCACACAGACATATAAATTTTGTAGAGCACACGATAATACGGTGAAAACCCAACTTTTATTAAAGAATAAAATAGAAAAATATTATAGAACATGAATTGGCTAGAACGATGGTAGCTTATCTCTGAAGGGAGAGAGATGTCGGCTATGATCATTTGCAAAAATCTATTACAAGGGGATGAAATACTAAGCCTTTAACATAAAGAAAGAACCCTAAAGGTATAAAACTATAACCCACGGGTTTTTTTGTGATCCTTGAGGTGGTTAGTTGATATATCAACTTCCCACGGGTGCAACTTTGGCATATAATATCCATTTGGGGTGCATAGTAGCTTGTTGGAAATATCTAACTAAGAATTTCCCAAAAACACATTGTTGAGTTGAATTTCCAAGATTGTCAAGATGGAGAACCATGTTGAGATAATAGAAGAGGTGGGTGTCTGTTGGTTGTGGAGCCTGATTATCTTCCTGATTTAGAGGTATTTTACTTTCAGCCGTGTTTATACCCCATGAAGTATTTATACCCCAGAAGTATGTACACTCTTCCATGCGGGGGAGTGTAGAGGGGGTACCCCCTCTGTGGGGTCCGGGGGGGATATCCCCCCGACTGGGGGGGTCTGGGGGAAAGTTGGCCCCTAGCGGGGGTTCAGGGGCGAAGCCCCCGAAGAAAAAATTGCCTTGTAAAAGTATATTGTAATTTCATTGTAAATCTGGACCGTTCATTATAAGGTCGCAGATCTAATGATAGAGATTATGTTAGGGTTTTTTTCCCTAGAAGACAACCCTCTTTTATGAGGGAAATGTATTGCGGCTATGTATGTTGGCAAGTATTATATTCTGAGAGAGGAGACTGTGAGAGAAAGAAGAGGAAGTTACAGCGGCTTTTGTTGTAGGTTGTATCTCTTCATTTTGCTGGATAATAATAAAGAAAGGACCTAGCAATTTATCTGGTGGATGTAGCCCACACTGGGTGAACCACTTAAATCTGTGTCTCTGTTGTATTGTGTATCTTCTATGTTTTGTTTCTGCATTTGTTTTATTTTATTGCTCCGCAGTCCTGTTTTTCTAACAGTGTCCACCGATATCCACCTAGATCAATCCTCACCCATTATGAAGTAATGTTCCCCATTTCATCAAATTCAACAGTAGATGGGGAAACATTTGCTAAATTTGAACCTTGGTGATCCACTTTCCTTACTGACGAAGTTGTCCTTCTTTGACAACTCAATAGAGTTGTATGTTATGATTGCAAGTTCACTTCATCTTGGTGTCCATGATTTGATCCATTGTGTCTTTATCAATGTAGTTGGGATTGAGTTATGTAGGGGCCAATTTCTTAGCCTCCTCTAAGGTGTCTAGTAGAGGTGGGAAATATGGTCAAAGCAGCTCCATATTAAATACTGGGTGTTAGACAAGGAAAGGAGGAAAACTTAATTTGAAATCATTTTCACCAACATCCCTTGTGATTTTGTAAGGCCCATATCAGAGTGTTATAAGCTTCCTGTGGAGGCCTATGAGGTGATATTTTTGCAAATGCATCCACACCTTATCACCAACCTAAAACTTATGTGGAACCTGATGCCATTCATGTTAGTGCTTGTAATCAGCATTATACTTCTGTAATATATCATGAACTTGTTGTTGGAGATGTTGCATCCATTCAAAAAAATTGTCTACTTTATATTCCTTGATCTGAGCATGGGAGGAATCTATTGGCGAATATGCAACAGACAAAGTTACATCAATGGGGTCCAATGGTGGAACCCCAAGCACACCTGAAAAGGGTTGTATCTAATGGAACCATGGAGGGATATCATATAACTATGTTGAACATATGGAAGGATATCATCCCATGTACACGAATTCTTGGAGTTGTACATGCACAAGATATGCACAATCATCATGTTAACCACTTATATTTGTCCATTTGTTTGGGGGTGAAAGGTAGTCGATTTGGTCAACTTGGTGTCCATAAAATACCATAGGATGGACCAGAAGGTACTAAGGGACTTGTTATCCCTATCTGAAATAATCGTCTGTGGCAACCCAAAATGAACCCAAACATGCTCAAATAAGAGCCTATCATTGCCCTACGTTTTGATACCCTTTTTACATGGTGCCAAAATGACCATCTTAGAGAATTGATTGACAACCACGAAGACACAACGGTGACCATGTTTGGTGGAGAGAAATCCTGACATGTAGTCCATGGAGACTAACTCCTAGGGATTCTCTAGGGTAGGGAGATGAGTGTACACCCCTTGCTTCTTGATGGTTGGTTTAACGATGGCACAAGCAATGCATGACCTGATATATTGATTGATGTCCTATCGAAGATTTGGCCAATAGAAATACTTCTTAAGTATGGCTATTTTCTTCTCCACATTGAAGTTCCCTACCACTTGACTATAATGTGCCTCCAAAATTATCTTTGCACACTCACTTGAAGGAACACAAACATGACCTAGATAACATAAGAGTGCATCCTAGAAGTGGAAGTATGGATTGTTTTTTCCTGCGCTCAACGTTCGATAACTAGAAACGTAGCTAGAGTTGCTATTATATAATCATAGGCACTCATAGGTCTCACTCCCACAAGAGTTAACAACTATGGTTAGCACCACACAAAAGGGTTGATTGAGGTAGTATGTAATATGTTTAGTGTTTCTCTTCTTGTACTCAATGTTCAAGTGGAATTGTTGCAAGTATGTGGACCACTTTTGATGGTGGTAATGTTTTAGCTTTCCTTGTGTTTGCATGAATTGCATAGGCTTGTAATCTATGTGGATGATCATTTACTTTCCCAAAATAGAATGCTTCCACTTTAGGCATCCATTCACAATGGAGTGCATCTCCTTTTCATAGGTGGGATACCTGTGAATAACATCATATAGTGTTTCACTGTGATAGGCCGCCAGATGTCCTTGTTGAGTGAGGATTGCATCGATAACATAGTCGGAGGCATCTATCTCAATCTCAAATGGTTGTTGTAGGTTTGGAAGCATGAGGACTATGTTAAAATTTTGGTATGCTCATTTAACCATAGACAATGTCACATAATTGTCACCCAACCATAGGTATTCACTATGTCACCCCCAAGCACACTAACCTTTTCTTAGATAGAATGATTTTAGAAACTCCACACTAGAACCAACAGATAAACCCTAACCAGAAACACCATTGTTGCAATAGTATCACAATACCAAGAGAACATACCTCTACTAATAGAAGCATACCTTTACCAAGAGAAGCACACAAGAGAGATACCAGAAAAACTAAGATTAGACCACGACAACTGTTGCGATTCTCTCCAGACTTGTGCCTCCTTTTGTTGTAACTGTAGTTGCTTCTCCTCAGACTTGCGCCCTCCTTCTATTGAGTGAGAGAGTGTCTAAATGAAGAGCACCTAGCCTCTATTTATACTAGTCTACCAAGGTGTCTTTTCATGTGGGGCCGACCTCACTTTCTGGAGCCTTTTAATAGTTTATTATTATTCTCTTTGAGTTGACTTCTCTTCTAGGGTTTTCACACATCTATTTAATGGTTCTCTTACTTCTGAAATATTCTATTCTAAGTACAAAGGTTACACTTGGAGGTTAATACCTCTCGCAACTACCAAAACATCAACACTCCCTCTTATCTAGGGAGGTATTAACGAATATGTTCTTCATGTAATGGTATCTATCACATCCATCCATCTCACATGGAATGGGAAATACTCACATGGTCTTGCAGACTAGTCTACAGGTAGCATCGCCATAGCCACAAAGGATATCTAATGATCAAATAGATCATGTCTCAAGTAGCATGGCCACACATGCCATCTCATGATCAAACGGATCATGTCACAAGTGTCACCAACATAGCCACATAGGCTATCTCATAGTCACACACACATACTATTTGATGGTCATGTCACAATCATGTATCCAGCATAAACCAAATCCCACTATTTGGCACAACACTCATGATAGGAATTTCTTCTAGTCCACAATAACCAAGCGTTAGATCTATAGTCATAGAAACAACCATCTCATGTAGAAATAGGTAACGAGGTGACTAAGTCTCATATGGATTCTTACCATCTCACACATACAAAGTTCTCACATGAATAAGTCCTTAAGGGGATAAGTTTAATGTGGGATCTCACAGGATGTGCTCTCATATGAATATGCCACACTGGTTGG
The DNA here is from genome assembly GCA_009831015.1 of Picea engelmannii. Taxonomy (NCBI): domain Eukaryota; kingdom Viridiplantae; phylum Streptophyta; class Pinopsida; order Pinales; family Pinaceae; genus Picea; species Picea engelmannii. The sequence goes on from ML810659.1 coordinate 111,791, forward strand.
CACACCAGTGTAACATGTGTACCCGACTATTTCACTGGAGTAGAAATATAACAACATACCAGACTATTTCACTGGAGTAGCTATGTCTCATCGTACCAGACTATTTCACTAGAGTAGATATGCCTCAACATACCAGACTATTTCACTGTAGTCACTATGCATACCAGAATATTTCACTAGAGTACCTGCGTACTAGACTATTTCATTGGAGTAGTAATATAAAAATGTACCATACTATTTCATTAGAGTAGTTATGTCTCAATGTACCAGACTATTTCACTGGAGTATATATGCCTCAGCGCACCAGACTATTTCACTGGAGTAGCTATGTGTACCAGACTGTTTCACTGGAGTAGAAATATACTAGACTATTTCACTAGATTACCTGCTTACTAGACTATTTCACTGGAGTAGAAGACGTCCAACACACTAGGTTGTCCCTCTAGTTGTCTCGGAGGCATTACCTCCCCGAAGGATGTGCATTAAGCCTCCAACCACACAAACTGGTTGGACCGCCATAGCTAGGAAAAAATGCTCTCCTTGAAGGATATACATGAAGCCTCCAACCACACAAACTAGTTGGACCTCCACAGCTAGGAAAACACACTCTCCCCGAAGGATTTGCATGAAACCTCCAACCACACAAACCGGTTGGACCTCCATAGCTAGAAAAATATGCTCTCCCCAAAGGATCTGCATACACATCATCTTGACTAGTGCCATAGTCAGTGCCCAGGCATGAAAAAATGTTTTCCACACTATACCATGACTCTATATGGAGTCGCATCTATAGAAAATCATACCCTATCACAAGGGTACGTCCTTTCGGACCACACCAAGATTATCCCTAAAGTACTCAAACTTCACCCATGACAGAGGCTTGGTTAACACATAAACTACCTAATCATCTATAGCCACATACTGGAGCTTCACTGCTCTCCTCTACACCATATCCCTGATATAGTGATACGTGATCTCAATATGCTTTGAATTTCATGAAACATTGGATTATCTGACAGTGTTACACAGCTTTGGTTGTCACACCAGATGCAAGTCATCTCTAACTCAATATCAAACACATCAGCTAGAAACTTCTGAAGCCACACTACTAGTTGAACACATTGCTATGTAGTTTTCCTCAGTCGTACTGAGTGCTACATTGGACTTCTTTTTGTTGAACCATGAGATCATACCTGATCCCACACAGAAACAACATCCAAGTGTACTTTTTCGTTCTGAAACACTACCATCCCAATGCATTCTAATCTCACAATCTGCATCATACCTGAGTCCATAATCCATTTTACATGTCATGTACCTAAAAACATGTTTTGTCGCAACCAAGTGAACATGTCTCGACTCAACCATATACTAATTCATTGTGGTCATCACAAAACATATATGTGGCCTTATGTTTGTTAAGTACATCAATGAATCAATAATTTGTCTATACATGGTGGCATCCACTGTCTCTGAAGATGTATCACTTAATAAATTTAGATTTGTCACCATCAGTGTAAGCATGGATTTACAATCCATCATTATGAATCTCTTCAAAATCTCTACAACATATTTTTCTTGGTACATGAAAATCTCATCCGGTTTCTGCCACACCTCTTGACCCAAGAAATAATGCATCATACCTATGTATTTCATCTTGAACTTTTATGCAAGATTTTTATTGCACTCAACGATGAGTTTCTCATTCCCTGTTAGAAACATGTCATCCAATATCAAGGGGTAACCAATCCCAGACTCATCAAAATAATTGTCTAGCATATCCTGCCCTGGGTGCCTACTTAATCCCATACAAATATTTATTCAATCTGCATACATGAGACTCCTTCTCATGTATCTTTTGGTTGCTCTATGTGCACTTCTTCTGACTACTGGAGAAATCATCTCATCACAATATTCTCCCTCTTTTTGGGAGAATCCTCTGGATACAAATAAGGCTTTGTACAACTCTATGCTACCATTAGAAACATGTTTGATCTTGTATATCAACTTGGAAGTTTCCACTGACTTCCCTTCTAGTCTTGGAACCAAGGAAAAATCCACATCTCAGTCCTTTTGATTGGCTTCCTCCTTTGTTACTAAAATAAGGGAATATTCCAGGAGGTCTCATATCTCCTTGAAGCCTTTTAATCTTCGATCTAGTCTTCTCAGTTCATGGCATATGCCTATCAATCCTGGAAGACGTCTCTCTCTCCCATATGAATTTGAAGCAGAATTATTTTTGAATAAAGGTCTATAAGCCACTGACTCTCTCTAAGATCATGATCACTCTGAGTCTCCATGATCCCTTTGAATCTTGACTCCCTCTGAGTCTATATAATATTTGGATCCATCTTCACCCTCTGTGTGGGGCGATTTCCTCTGAAGTCTCCTATGAATGGTACTCTGGAGGCTACTCCTCCCTACTAGATCATGAGGGTTGACTCCTTCTAAACTCTAGCTCCTTCTAAGTTGGTACTTGGTGGGGCCACCTGCCTCACTGTTGGTGGAGCCATCTTCTCCTCATGATATGGATCATTAATGTTATATATCTTTGCATCCTGCAAAGTGTCACAGGACCATGCTGGTCTCTTCCTGGTTACTGCAATGATTTTGGGTAGGCCCTTTTGGCTCTACTAACTCTTCCTGGTGATCTGAAGTGTGATCAAATGATCTAGAGGGATTTGTTTGGTCAGATTTGAAGGATTCTTCTCCTTACAATCAATCTCCATGTGAGATACTTTGTATCTCGTAAAATTACCCTTCTTTCCAGAAGGTTTTAACTTCGTCCTCTTTTTCTTTGGTGCATGGATGTATACAGTCATGTATACAACTTCTTATCTGGATAGTATGCTTCGTGTCTCAAACTAGAGACCATATAATATGTTTCCTCCTGCAACTGTCACTATGCTTCCCCTCAAATTTATCACTTGTGACCTGCTCGGAACAAGAAACAAGAACAAAAATATCTCCATGGTAACCTCCATGGAATTTACAAGATAACCTCCCTGAGACAAGAGAAAAAAGAGAAAAAAGTATAATATAATTTTCATAAGAAGATAACTATGTTAACAACAATAAAAGACAATTTCATGGTATAGCATTACCAAGGTGACTTGCCTAGAAGCAAAACAAGAAATATCTCCTAGAGGAGATGTTAGTTCATCTTTCAAACAAGTACAATAAGAATTTATATCAATAGTACTCACATGCTACCAAGTATTAATTGTATCTATCAGTAATAGAACCTTCCAAGGATTGTTGTCACAACTATATTGTTTACTTTTAATGTAGCAATTATCAAACTTGATATGTGCAAATTGGAAATTTATCAATTTAGTCAATCAAACCTAGAACCTTGAGTCCTATATTCAAGAATGAGTGTTGTTGTTTTTCTTCTGAGTCTCCTTCACTCAAGATGACAAGTGTTCTCTTCAACCTATCCCATGTACTAAGACAATATGTTTTCTTGACATAAATCTGAGTTAGAGAAAATAATGCAAATAAAATCTAAAATATCAACCTTAATCAATCTAATACTTTGACTAAAGTCAGCTTATAACTTTAACTTCAACCAAAGCTTAGTATGATAATCATAACTTCAATAGATAAAAATACAACTAGATGTTCATAAGATCACAATAATGACATAACATCTAGAGGCATATCAAAACAATCAAACCTGGAGTGCGTTGTTCCTCTAGATGTGTTGGATCTAAGATCCCTCTAGATCTACGATTTTTTCTTGGACAAAAAGATCCCTTCTCCTACAAACACTCTCAAGTTAGTGACACATTTCAAACTTATACAAGTACATACCTCCAACAGCAGTGGAAAATAGAGGTAGAAAACGACACCATCTGGCAATAGCGGTAAGTAATGAAGAACCCAAAAATTTCAAAGTGCTCCAAATTGCAATATGAAGATATCTTGAGATGCACTAGGGTAAGAATAATTTCAGCATCCTTTCAACGAGTTATCAGAAACTTTATTGGACCAGAGGAACTGCAACTGGTACTGCAACTTGTGTTGCAACTAGCACTGCAACTAGTGTTGTAACTAGCACTGTAAATGGCATGAAGCAACTAGCATGAAGCAACTGGCATGAAGCAACTGGAATGAAGTAACTGGCATGAAGCAACTAGTACGAAGCAACTAGAATGAAGTAACTGGCATGAAGCAACTGGCACTACAACTATAACTGGTACTGTAGACCAAGGGTTTTTTGAGGAAACCCTAATTTTTTAATTTCATAATTTTGGAGATATGATCCGAGGTAAATATGCACCCTTCTTAGGACACCCAACTCTCGTTTAACCATAGACAATGTCACATCATTGTCACCCAACTATAGGCATTCACTATGCCACCCCTGAGAACACTAACATTTTCTTAGATAGAATGATTTTGGTAAGTCCACACTAGAACCAATAGATAAACCTATTGGGCTAAATATATGCACTATTAATTCCCAGCATCAAATTATCAACTGAGGCTCGTAAGCTTTGAGTTGAAAGCATAGGAAATGTAGGATTTGAGCCTAGTTTATCCTAATCTAAAGTTGATGACAACATGAACAAACTGATAAAAGTAAAACAAATTGTAGGAAATTAACACTAAGGATTCATCATTAGGACATACAAATAACTTAGTGTTATAAAGGCTTAGATCACATTCTTTCATACACTCAGGGTGATGTTCTTGTGATTAATCATGATTCAATTACTTATGTTTCATGTCCTTCAATGATTATTTCCTATAGCGGATCCACACTTAAATGCAATAAAAGAAACAAGCAAACGGAAATGAATTCAAGTGACGAGAAATAAACTAACACCTTAGGATGAATCCCATAATGGGGAGGCTATATCTCACGAGTTAGACATTTAATCTTTCCCTTGGTGAAATGAAAATGATAAACTAGTGTAGGAATCGAAAATGTTAAACCAGTGCATGAAACACAACTAAAGTACAAAAAACTCAAAATCATCAAACTCAATCAACACCTAAGATTCACTTGATCAACTAAACTTATGAAATCTATAAGATTCACTTAGACTCAAAACCACTCTTTTAAATGTTGTTGGCATAGGGGCAGACCCAGGGTTCAACGCTCAAGAGCGCACCAACAAAGCCCTAACTACTGGCCCTTTTAGCAACACCTGGGAAGCAGATGAAGTCTCACCCGAGGTAGAGGCAGGGGTGGTTGCAGGACTCAGGTGTCTGCAACCTTAGCTGGGACACAGATCTGTGATTATCTTTCTTACAGTGCACTTAGCGTCAGTTATTTCCTAACATAGATTCATTAATACACTTCACAGAAAGCACAGAGCACTGCAGTAATTACTAAGATCTAGCACTTAGCAATGATAAACAGGTTATACTCAATAGATTAAGCACTTAGCATCTTATGTATCATATCTAGCATGCATTCATATATCATACGCACAAAGAATCAATAGATCTATCTAAACATATCAAATCACTTAGCAAGAGAGAGACAAACACATCAGCACAATACACAGAGTTACCGTGGTTCACCCCCACCCTTGGGCTACGTCCACAAAGTCTTCTTTATATTATCTTGGTCAAGCAGTTACATCACGGAGCTTCAATGACCCTTACTTCGCATAGGACAAGAGATCTACGTAGCTCGCTAGATCCTCTTTCCCCGGGTAGATCCAAGAACTAAGCCTTCTCACACTCTGTGCACTCAACACTTATTACAGCATGCCTAGAGCTCTTACAATCACATAGACTTCTGATCACATAGATCCAACTTATGCACTAAGCCATCGACTAGATAGGGCCTCTTTTTTTTACATGGACTAGACCTCTATTTACACGTAGAAAAAGGCCTAAACAAGGGCCGACATCCCTTTCCCATTACAATATTCCCCCAAAAAGCAAAAAAGGTTCCACAAAAGGTGGCAAAATATCGTGATCTCTGCTTCGCCATGCGCTCAGTCTTCGACAGGCAGTCAAAGTACCAAACGGTCAACTATGACCAAGTATTACTCAAAACTTGGTCGAGGGCCAACAAATGTATACACCAATCATAAATAAATAATGAGTGAATCAAATGCACAAGAGTATAGGATATTTAATACAATGGACATTTAGAAGAAATGAATGAGAATACAAGCTTACTAATTTTCTGCTCTGAAAGACTTGCATACAAAGAATAATACCTTTTGAATCTAACTAATTTTTAGGCAGAAAATAATAAATAAAGAGTGATACTTGTTTATTTTTTGCATTCAAAAGATTGTGTATATGATACGGTCTTAATGAATCAATCAATCTCTGAAGCAATAAACAATAGCAAAATGGAAATGAGATGGAATGGAGATATGATTATGTAATGGAGTAGATCAAATCCATGATGGGTATATGCATATGATGGAATGGATTAGAACTAAAACAAAGGGGCGAATGTGTGGATAGAATTCATGGGTGTGGTAGTGTTTTTGGGAAGAATTGCAAGTGGAATATGAAGAGATGGAAAGCGAAAAATACCTTCTACAATTGATCTTTGTGTATGAACTGAATCTAGATGAGTATAGCAGTTGCAAAAGTTATGTGTTTGTTAATGAAAATGGGTGGAAACAAATATGAAATTTGATCATATGGATGTTATCTTGAAGAGTATTATTCCAATCGATTTCTGAAGAAAGGATAAGATGCACATATGGGAAGAAGGTTTGGAAATGAATTGAAATGCAATGAGAATGAATTGCACAAAACAGAGTATTGGAAACAATAAATGAAAATAACATATATCTATAGGATTGGTGCATACAAATGAAGGGTAAAATGAAATCTAAGTTTTAATTACCAAAACTAATGCAAAGGATAGAATTGAAATGCATCTGAATTGAATCCAATCAATATTCAAAACCAGAATTGAATTGCATGTAAACAAACAACACGATACTAATCTACAAAACAAATAAAGTATGTCAACACTTACCCTCATTGAGGGGCCCTTCCTAGGAGGTCAGTGTTTCTAATAAAGAATTAGATCAAGTTGGAAGGATGCTCAATGTGGCAGTAATGATCAATTCTTGATTGAGATTAAAAACTCTGTTTTTACATGGCCAACAACTCCTTAAAGCTTTCTCACAAGAATAAATCTCTCAGTTACAAAAAAAATCATGAAAATAATGGCTACCCTTCTCATCCCTATAAGACTCTTATTTATACATGAAAATCACTAAAGCGAGGATGGGACCGAATCCCAATGCTCAGATTTCAAATTTTACATCTTTAGGAAAAAAATCTCTAAAATCTAGGTTTTATTGCAATTTGGGTAGATTCGAGTTAGAGTTCCACACATATCTTACAAACTAATTTGAATTTGGAAACAATTCCCACGTTTACTCAATTTTTCACCTTCTGGACAAAACCCATATTTTAGAATTTCAAGATATTCCTTCATATGTATGAAAATCGAGGCGCAAGTTGGAAGTTTGAGATTTTTACTAATTTTTTCATAATCATTCCCCCTAGGCTGGACGTCCACACATGCTAGATGAGTGGATTCTAACACACACTTTTCTGCATTTTGACATCATTCTGGACAAAACCCATGTCCCCGATTTTTCTCTAGAAGCATTCCAAATTTTCAAACTATATTCGGCGTTGGATGCCGGTAGGATGTTGGTATCAGATGCACACAGGAGAAAAATAAACATTGGTTACCAGATGAACATAGGTAATGAATGATTGTAGAACCTTTTGGTACCAGATGATTTGGAGTGTGAGTATCGAATTGTTAAGGTTTAATCTATTATTAGAGTTCTTTGCATTTTACTAGATAACAATAGCATAAGATAGGATCACTGAGAAATACACAATCACAAGAGACACATCATTTATCCTGGGAAATCCTCATGGGGGAGAAAACCCATCAAAAACTTCCTTATTATAGATAGCCAATACAATTCCAAGAGATAACTCAAACAAATACAGAAAAGTCATCTCCCAAGAATGTGCCTCTCTCTCTCTCTCTTCTCCAACTGCAGCTCTGAAACTTGATTCTCAATGAACAAGTGAGTGTCTGTTTAAGTGAGGTGCTAGCCTCCTTATTTATATAACTCTGGCACGTGTGGAGGTTTCTTTTCACTGGCAGGGCTGACTTCTCAATCTGGGTGGTTATAACCACCTTTAATATATTTTGGGGCCCTTTTAATATATTCCGAGGCCGACTTCTTATTATGCCTATTACAATTATGTTTTGACCAATCCGCAAAAGGGGATTTGGTCTTTTAAAATAGTCGACATGATCAATCCACAATAGGGGATTGATCTAATGAATAATGCAACAACAATAATTAGAATACACTTTGCAGTGACATGATTTCAACACAGATGACCTTGAGTGTTCTGGTGCAGGTATCAGATGAGTTCTAGTGTGGGTACTGGTTGACCTTCAGTGCGGGAATAGTGTGGGAACATATTGTTTGGGCATAGAAACATAGGATTAAACCATCATCAACAAAATTGTTGTATAATAATCCTTTTAATCACTAAAAATATGGAAAATTATGTATTAACCACATTGGATGAATAACAAGAGATAATGGAGGTTTAT
>ML810660.1:0-17159 GCA_009831015.1 Picea engelmannii
AATGATGTATGGGAAATAGTTCCCAGACCAAAGAGTAAGGATGTGGTATCTTCCAAATGGATTTTCAAAATAAAACATGTTGCTGATGGAAGTATTGAGAAACGTAAAACAAGGTTTGTTGTTTGTGGATTTTCTCAAAAGGAAGGCATTGACTATGAAGAGATGTTTGATCCTGTAGCTAGATACACTTCAATCAGAACCATCATAGCTCTTGCATCTAAGATGAAGTGGAAGTTACACCATATGGATGTGAAAGCAAATTTCTTGATTGGTGTCATTGAAGAAGAAATGTATATAGAACAACCTCAAGGGTTTGAAGTTGAAGACAATAAGAATCATGTATACAAGTTGAAGAAGGATTTGTACAAATTGAAGCAAGCTCCTAGAGCTTGGTATGGAAGAATTGACATTTTCCTGACGATCTTGGGCTTTACCAAGAGTAAAGATGATTCTAACCTTTACTTCAAGGTTATGAATGACGAGCCTGTTATATTGTTGTTGTATGTGAATGACTTATTCTTAAATGGAGAAGAAAATATCATCACTGATTGTAAGAAGAAGATCACTGTAGAATTTAAGATGAAATACCTTGGATTAATGCACTATTTCTTAGGTCTTGAGGCCTGGTAGAGCCCAGAGAAGATATTCCTTAACCAAGGGAAGTATTCAGTTGAAATACTGAAGAGATTTGATATGTTGGAGTGAAAATCCATGAATACACCCATGGAAACAAAGTTGAAGCTCCTGGTTGACACTTCGTCAGAATTGATTGATGCTACACTGTATAGACATATCATTGGATCGTTGATGTATCTGACGAACACCAGGCTAGATATATGTTTTGATGTGAACACCTTGAGTCAATTTCTAGTAGCTCCTAGACATGTTCACCTGGTTGCTGCAAAACATGTGATGAGGTACCTTAAGGGTACATTAAATTGTGGTCTCGGCTATAATGGAGATCATGACTTCAGATTGAGTGGTTATACTGATTTAGATTGGGCTGGAAGTGTCTTTGACAGAAAGAGCACTTCAAGATGTTGTTTCAGTCTGGGGTCAGCAATGATCTCATGGGAGATTAGAAAGCAATCAAGCATTGATTTCAGCATGACAGAAGCATAATACATTGTTGCATGTTCCACTAGTTGTGAAGCCATAAGGCTTCGAAAGTTGTTGACAGGTCTATTTGATCTAGATATGAAATCAACCGTGATCCTATGTGATAACCACAGTTGCATAAAGATGACAAAGAACCATGTGTTCCATGACAAGTCAAAACACATAGAGATCCGATATCATTACATCCGTGATATGGTGCAGAGAGGAGCCATAAAACTCCAGTATGTTAGCACGGATGAATATGTTGTTGATGTGTTGACCAAGCCTCTATCCCATGTAAAGTTTGAACACTTTTGAGATAAGTTTGGTGTAGTTCAAAAGGACCTCCCTCGAAAGGGGGATTAGTGTTGATGCCAGCCTAGTGATGAATATTTCCAGCTTCGTGCTGATGTTGTTGATGTCGGCCCAGTGTTGAATATTTCTAGCTTCATGCTAATGTTGTTGTGATGCTAGCCTAGTGATGAAGATTTCCAGCTTCGTGTTGATGTTGTTGTGAAGCCAGCCTTGTGTTGAAGATTTTTAGCTTCGTGTTGATGTTGTTGTGATGCTAGCCTCGTGTTGAATATTTCTAGCTTTGTGTTGATGTTGTTGTGATGCCAACCTTGTGATGAATATTTCCAGCTTCATGCTGATGTTATTGAGATTCCAACTTCGTGTTGAATATTTCCAGCTTCATGCTGATGTTGTTGAGATGCCAGCTTCATGTTGAAGATTTCTAGCCTAGTGTTGATGTTGATGATGCTCCAACCTTCGTGCCGTGATGCTGATGTTGTTGATATTGATCAGCGTTGTGTTATTATTGATGATGATGATGTATTAGTGTTATACTAATCCATGTTGATGCAATTCCATCTCCCTACTATGGATGATGATATTGATGATGAGGAAAACTTATGATGATTTATAGATATGCCGGTGAGTGTTCTCAATGTTTTTGATGTTGCTTCTCTTTGTCTCTCTTGATTATGTTGTATAATACCCTTCTTGTTAAGGGGGAGTGTTGAAATATTGTAAATACAAAGAGTATTCTATTTATTATTGAGTTATTATTCATTAGATCAATCCCCTTTTGTGGATTGATCATGTCGAGCATTGTAATAGACCAAATCCCCTTTTGTGAAGTCGACCCCTAGGCAAATTAAAGTGGTTTTAACCACAAAGAAGACAAGTCAACCTTGCCCAGTGAAGAGACACCTTTCCAACACCTACCAACTTGTATAAATAAAGGAAGCCAATGCCTCATTTGATCACTCACTCATTCTCTCACTCAGTGCACAAGTTTGGTAGTTGCAGTTGGAAGAAGACGGAAGAGAGAGGCACATTTCTCAGTAGAGGATATTCTCTAGTGTTTGATTTATTGTCTTGGCATTGCATTGGCTATCTATATTAAGGATGTTTTTGTTGTTTTTTCTCCCCAATGAGGGTTTCCCAGGATAAATGTTGTCTATATTGTGATTTTGATTCTCTCAGTGATCCTATATATGCTATGGTTATCTAATAAATTGAAAAGAAACCTAATAATATCTTAAACCTTAACAAATGTATGAATTCTTATACTTGTTGGCATAGTTAGATTAGTATTTTATCTAATGTTTTTTTGTTTGTTTGTTAATTTGTTTGGACCTGCTGGCTACGTGATTAACCTATGGCTTGAGAAATCGCGACTTAGGGGCATCTAAGCTGTCAAAATCACTCGGGGATCGCACCCGGCCTGAGCCACACCAACCCTTAACATGGTTGGATTTTTTTTCCCCACAAGTTTCGAACCGGTGACTTTAACAACATAGAGTGGCTTAACAACACACTCCGTCACTAACTGTCCTACACCTCAGGGACAGTATTTTATCTAATGTTACACAAGTAGAAGAGAAGGATTGTTTTTATTTTTGTAGGAAGGTTGCAAGAGTGGCTTCTACGTTCAATAGCTTGGACTAAATCCACATTGGAACAACAAAGAAAACCTACAGGAAAAATGTTAGGTCTCATTTCCTTTCTCCTTATCCTTAAATTTGATGCATAAATAGATACGAAAGAGGGATATTAGTGTCCACTTGTTTTCTTTTGTCATAAATCGAAGAAAATATGACTAGGGGGAGTTCAACCTGTTCACAGGGTGAAATTGATCAAAACACTTGGATAATATCCTCATTCTTATGTAGAGGCTAAAGGAAACTCCCATTGGGAGGAAGCTATGAAAGAAGGGTGGAATTACCTGATAGAGAACAACACGTGGGAGTTGGTTCCTCTACCTTCCAACATGAAGCTTGTTAGATGTAAGTGGATTTTCAAGACAAAGATGGATGTTTATGGATACATTACAAAGTATAAGGCTCAGTTAGTAGCTAATAATTTCTCATAGGTACAAGGAATTGAATATGAGGAGACTTTTGCACCGATTTCCAAGATTGATTCCATTCGGTTAGCTCTAGCCAGGGATGATTTTAAGGATGAAAATTTATTTAAAAATGTAGAAACCTTGGTGAAGCACACTAATCCTTCATATGTCAACTATAAATGTTTGGCGATATTTTTGTAAAAATATTCAAATTTCTAAGTATTTTATATATATTTTTATAAAATTTTGGCGATTTTTAAGGCAAAATAATTTTATCCTATACAATTTGGGCGAATCATTTTTAAAATAGCGAATCTCGTTTTTGGAAAAAACATGAAAAATTATCCCATGAGCGAAACTTAGCCCCTAAAATCATCCCTGGCTCTAGCTATTGCAATAGATAGAAAGTGGAGGCACACCATATGGATGTGAAGAACGCATTCTTACATGGAGATATTAATGAGGAGATATATATGGAGAAACCAGAGGGATATGTTTAGGATCCATCATTATTTTGTAGGTTGAGGAAGTCAGTGTACATACTTAAGAAAGCACATCGGACATGGTATGCTAAAATGGACTCTTATATTCTCTCTAAAGGTTTTATTAGATGTAGATCAGATCCTAATGTGTATATGATGAGGAACATAGATTCAATTCTACTGATAGTTATATATGTATATGATTTACTCATCACATGGATCTCATCCTCTTCCATTGCTACAGTGAAGACCGCTTTGCATGACAGGTTTTCTATGACAGATATAAGACTGTTACATTAATTTCTTGGTCTTGAAATAAGCCATAGTGATTTAGGAATCAATATGTCTCAATAAAAATATTCCATAGATATACTTGATAGGTTTTAGATGACATATTGCAAGCTAGTTCCAACACCCTTTCAGTCAGGGCTTAGACTAGAGGATGTCGGTGAATCACCTTTAGTTGATTGTACTAGATATCGACAGTTGGTGGGGAGTCTTCTCTACCTTACACACTCTCGACCGAACATCTCTTATGTAGTTGAATCATTTTCCAAGTAAATGAAATATCCTCATAAACTTCACTGGAAGGTATCAAAGAGGATTCTCAGATATGTCAAGGGGACTACTAGTTTTGGTATACACTATGTAGTCAAATCTTCCTTGGATCTTGTCAATTACACAAACTTAGATTGGGAAGGAAATAACACTGATCACATGTGCGCATCAATATATTTACTCTACCTTGGATTAGGACCTATTTTTTGGTCAAGTAACAAGCAATCAAGAATTTATTTATCATCAATAGAGGCAGAGTACAAGGGAGTAGTGAATGTTACTACTTAGGCTATTTGGTTGCAACACTTTCTTATAGAGTTGGGAGTTCATTTTCATTTTTCGATAGTTATATGGTGTGATTATCAGAGTAATCTCAATATTTGTAGAGACCTAGTTCATAGGCAGCGTACCGAGAACATTGAGGTTTATATGCACTTTATTCGAGAATAGATTCAGGATGGAGTCATTGATACACAATTATGTCCATCTTCAGAGCAGGTCGCAGACATATTCACAAATAATTTCACCAAAAAAAAGTTTGTCTCATTGAGGGAAATTCTAGGAGTGACATATACATTAGCTTATCAACTGAAAATGTTGTTGGTAATCATCATTTTTCACACCCTGATTACGTTTCATGGGGGGTTTTGGGGTACATGCTCAACTATATACTTAGTGACATATTCAGTTTTTCCATTTTTCCTACTATTTAGTAGGACTACTATTTATATCATGTCTATTTATAGCAGGTCTATTTTTAGTTGGTGGATTCCTATATCTAATACCATGGGTTTCCAAAACCATGGGCTCATAAACCACTATTAGGCAAATTCCTATTTTTTAGCTACCATTAGGCCAATTCCTATTTTTGAGCCACCATTAGGAAAATTCCTATTTTTTAGGAGATAATTCCTATTTCCTTAATTTTAGGATATATTTCCTATTTCATGGCTACAGAGCACACTTTAGTAAGAATATTAGACTCATAGGGAAGTGTTTATTACCCATCTAGTACTTGGATTTAACTCACTTCACTTATTTAGTGACTTTCCATATTTAGCAATTTCTCACTCAGTTAGGACTTTAGTTCCATTCTTGGACTCTAGTCTTCTTCTAGGAGTTTTTTTCTATTATGGAATGCATGTTGACTTCATGTAGAGTTCTCACTAAGTTTGCAACTATATTTTTGACCTTTTCTTATTATTAGCAACTTTTGACTTTAGTTAATTGTTGTTATTGGGAGAAGTTACTTTTTTACTTGAGCATGCACATGGAAATCCCAACCTAGTGTGTATTACTCCTCATGTGGAGAGTCCTATATATTGTAATAATTATCAAGGATTAATACATTGTGATTAGAGTTGGTTTCTTAGTCTCTTATGTGTGAACATTGATTCTATTTTTCTCTCTCCTCTCTCTCTTTTGCAATTAGCTAGTGTAGTATTTCCTTCTCACAATTAGGTCTTGTATTGTGGTTTAATCCTATAGGAAGATGGAAATATTCTAGAAGAATTAAGATGCACCTTGGAAAAGAACTAAAGGGTCTTCCAATAAATTCCTAAAGGTATACCTCCATCTAGATATCATGAACATCAAATCGAGCTAAAACTAGGAAGTACTCCTCCTAATAAAAGGCCTTATAGATATCATCATTAGCAAAAGGGAGAGATTGAAAAAATAGTACAAGACATGCTATATTCGGGTATTATTCAACCAAGAAGGAGTTCATTTTTATCTCCAATAGTGATGGTGAGAAGAAAATATAATTCTTGGAGAAAGTGTCTTGATTATAGATATCTAACCAAAATTACCATAAAGGATAAATTCCCTATTCCAAATATTGATGAGCTATTAGATGAGCTTCATGAAGTGGTTTATTTTACAAAGATGGATCTTAAATCGAGATACCATCAGATAATATTAAGAAAATATGACATTTTTGGAACATCAATCATTGATGGTCCATCATACCTCTCCTGGATTCAATCAGTCAAGTGATCGATCTACAACTAGATATAGTTGGTCAAGCGATCAACCAAAAATCTACATCAATCGATCGAGTAGTCGATATGCTTATCAGTTGGATAGTTGACCAATAGTCGAAGATATTCAGGTAGTGGATTGATCAACCTAGAAATTGACTATGAGTTGGACACATGGACGGTCAGGTCGAGCATCCTTATCGAGTCGACTGGAAAACGTAGATTTGGTAGAGTCAACTCTATTAAATGATGTTTACATATGAACAAAATGTTCTCTATTCCATGGAAGTTGGCTAGATATTGAGGCTATAAATAACAAACCTCATGGGTCATTATAAAAAATAAATAGAACACATATATCATGTGGATCAAGGTGTGAAACACGCACTTTGAATTTATGATCATAGTGCACTTTGCTTAAGTGATGTAATGTTGTATTTAGACACCATCTTTATCTTCAATATTTTTTTATCTTTTCTTCAATTATCTGTAGTACTGCATTTTCTGTTTCATGTCCTGTTCCACCCTATTCCCCAACATGGTATCAGAACAAATGGTTTAAAACCTTGACCTATTATCCACAAACCTTGTTGATTCAGATCTACTGTCTGATTGACTCTAGGCTAGTGGTTTGTTGATTGGAACTTGTTGAAATAGAACAATTTCTATTTAGATATAGAATATGGATTCTAATATTGATCTTGTTTTTCTAAACAGATTAAATTACATAGTATTGGAACCATATATGGAAAAATTGTTGAAGAGTAAAGGAATGTGGAAGTATATGGAGATTTTGATTCTAGATCCAACATATGATTAGGCAAAGTTTGTTGTTGATGGAAAGAAGGATGAGGTTGTGGGGGTCATCATGACCTATATCTCATAGGAGATTTGATTTTACCTTAGTGGAATTGAATGTCGTCATCAAGTCTGGAAGAAGACAAAGTTGTTGTTCAACCGAATTGATAAAAGCCTCATCAAGCAGTTGGAGAAAGAGTTGATATTTGTCTATCCTCATTCTTTTGATAGAATAGAGGACTACTTGGAACGCATCAAAGAAATCTAGTTGAAATTGGGTGAATGTGGAAAGAAATATCATAAGAAGGATGGACAACTCATCAAGTTTTTCTTGATGAATTTGAGAATATCGTTCGATGTATCTATGTTTACTTTCCACACCAACTGGAAAGAACAAAAGGAAGATGGTAAGGATTACACCTTTGAATATTTATATGGTCTTTTGATTACTGATCAACACAGACTGCTTGAAGAAGGAAAGCTTGATGGTAAACATCAAGCCCACTTTCTCAAAGGAAAATAAAATGTGGATCCTAGGAATAGAGTATGGTTGGATGCCTCTACATAGAAACCTGTATATCAAAACCATAAACCTAAGGGACAAACATATGCACCCAAACAAAATCAAAATAAGAATACATGTCAGTATTGTGGTCATTATTGTGGAAATACTATACATGTGAATAAAGTATGTTATAAAAAGAGACATGATTTAGAGGAGATGATTAAACACCTGGAAGGAAACATGTCCTATGAATGACGACCCTCTGATAATTTCACCTTCCTAGTTGAACTTCTCAAGCCTTGCTATCTCATTCTATACAAAACAAATGGGTAGTCGACTCTGGGTGCACTCATCACATGGCTAAGGATGCCTCCTTTTTCACATGGTTGGATGAAGCTAAGGAGAGGAAATATATGTTTCCAATGATTTTTCTCTAAATGTTGTTGGTCAGGGTGATGTTACCATTGACATGGGAATATTGTTGACATATATCATGTGCCAAACCTAAGTTCCCATATGTTGTATGCTTCTTAGTTAACACAAATAGGTAAGATTATGGAATTTTTTCCAGATTGATTCTATGTGTGTGCTTGAAGAAATGGATTTTGATTTTCATCGACAAACTTCTCGACCCAACAAATAGTTTATACAAATTCTATGACACAATTGGACTTGACACTGGACCAAATTCTCTTGTTTCTCACACTGATGAACAAAGTCAAATTTGGAATGAATGACTCATACACATGAATTTTTGAAGTTTACAGTCAATGGAAACTCAAAACTTAGTTGTTGGTTTACATAAAGTGTTCCCCCTTAAGGAGTCTATAAGGGATGTTTTCTTGGAAAGAATCATTAGGTAACATTCGACTCTGGAAAAGTGTGGCAAGCAGGGATAATTTTAAGGATGGAAATTTATATGGAAATGTAGAAACATGGGCTAATCTTAATAGTCATTAATAAGAAAAATTTAAAATGTTTGGCGATAGTTTTGTAAAAAATTCAAATTTCTAAGGATTTAATATCGTTTGTATAAAATTTTGGTGATTTTTAAGGTAAAATAATTTTATTCTATGGAATTTGGGCGATTTTTTTTAGAAAAAATGGAAATTGGCAAATCTTTTTTTGGGAAAAACCATGGAAAATTACCCCATTTGCGAAATTTAGCTCCTAAAATCATCTATGGTGGCAAGCACAAAACCTAATGGAGATGGTTCATAGTTATTTTTGTTGCATCAATCTATCTTTATTGGAAGGTGCAAGATATATTTTAACTTTCATGATGATTTCTCTCATTTCACATGGGTCTATCTTTTGAAGAACAAGAACATTGTCTTTGAAAAGCTCAAGGAGCTTCAAGACTTTGTCAAAAAGAAATTTGGCTAACCCATCAAGATCCTAAGATCGGACAATGTTGGTGAGTATGTAAATCAAACTTTTAAAGAATACTTAGTTTGATTTGGTATTAACTGACAATGGTTGGTTCCTCAAAAACCTTAGAAGAATGGCATTGCACAATGTAAGAATCATACTTTAGTTGAAATGGGTAGAAGTATTTTGTAGGATAAAGATATGCCTCCTAGATTATGGGCTTAATTGGTGTATTGTGAACATTATCTGCTCAATTCCATCTCGACTCGAGCTATGCCTTGCACGACTCTAGTCAAATGCTGGTGTGGAAATAATCCTTCGGTCGACCACCTTTGTGTATTTGGATGTGTTTCTTGGGCGTGTATTTATGATGATTGTAGAAAAACATTGGATGCAATGAGTCATGCTTGCATCATGATGGACCACTCTAAAGAGTCGAAATCCTATCGACTGTTTGATCCTGTCAAATCCCTAATCATTATCATATGAAATGTATGGTTTGAAGAGAAGTATTCTGACGTCAATTTTTTGAATGATTCCTTTGGATTTCTGCAAGATGATCCCTTTAATGTTGTCTCTGAAACTGGTTCTCCTGCTCGATATTTAACTCCTTCGACTGAACAATTGAACTTTGTTACTATTTCGAATAAATTGTTGACCTTCGATTCGACTAGTTTGTCGTCCTCTATTCCGACTCATCCGTTGACTAAAAACCCTATAAATTATTCTCAACCTACTGTAGTGAACCACAATTCACCTATTTCTTGTCTACCCAGATGGGATGCCAAGACAATTGAAGTTGTTGGAGTTGATTCCAATGATGCCTCCTTCGAATGACAAATTTGAGGTAAAAAAAAACATGTAATCATTTCCTTGATGACTCATGTACTTGAAATTTATGATCTTGTTTCCTACTCGGATGCTCAAGGAGGACCTAAATGGGAACATGATATGTAGATAGAAATTTTTTCTTTGTTGAAGAGTCACACTCGGGACTTAGTTCCCCGACCGCAAGGAAAGAAAATTGTGAAGTTTCAATGGGTTTATAGGACCAATTTACCTCTGAAGGTGTTGTTGAGAGACATAAATAACGCTTGTTGCAAAGGTATTTTCTCAACAATAAAGTATTGATTACAATGAACCCTTTTCCCTTGTTTCAAAGATGAACTTTGGTTGATTGATTCTTTCCCTTGCTGGTCATTTTGGATGGAAAATCCATCAGATGGATGTGAAGAGTGCCTTTGTTCATGGAGAGCTATCTGAAGAAATTTTCATGGATCAACCACCTATTTTTGTGACAGATTCTAATTTGGTTTGTCGACTTAATAATTGGATTTATGGTTTGAATTAATCTCCCTGAGCTTAGTATGCTACTTGATCGATAGTTTCTTTCTTCGACTTGGTTTCAAACATTGAGAATATGGTCACATCTTGTATGCACTCCATTCCAATGGATACACTTTGATTTTTGTGTATATGTAGATAAACTACTCATTACTAGCACTAATAATTATCTCATCCTTAGATTGAAGAAACAACTTATTGACTCCTTTGACAAGATAGATCTTGGTACTCTACATTATGTTTTGGGTCTTCAAGTATTACCGCTGTGTGATGGTTTTTTTCATTTCTAAGTCTAAATAAGTGATGGATTTTTTGACATGTTTTAAGATGGCTGATTGAAAACCATATGCTACTCCTTTTCAATTTGAATTAAATCTTACCAAAACTTGTCAAACACCCGTAGTCGATGCTACACTTTATCGACAATTAGTTGACAATATTATTTATCTTACTCATAGTCAACTTGACATTTCTTTTGTTGTTAGTGTGGTTTCTCGATTTATGCACGACCCCAAAGAAATCCACTGGAAAGAAGTCAAATACATTTTCCACTATCTCAAGGGTACCACACATTTTTGTATCAAGTATTGTCGAAGTTTAGATTCATTAGTTAGATTCATCGACTTTGAATGGGTTGGTGACAGTGATGATCAAAAGTCCACTTCTGGCTATGTGTTTATCTTTAGAGTTCGACTGTTGGTGTGGTCACGCAAGAAACATAAGGTAGTCTCCTTGTTGACTATAGAAGTAGAATATTGTGGTGTCGTTCAAGGACACATTGAAGCAGTATGGATCCGCCAAATTTTTGGAGAAATTGGCCTTCCTATTCGGACCTCGAATACAATATATTGTGATAGTCAAAGTGTTATACATGTTGCTGACAATCATGTTTCCCACAATAAGATGAAGCATGTTGAGATCCATGCTTACTATTTGAGATAGTTGGTTCATGAGAACGTTGTATCTCTTGAATATTGTAGAACAAATGATCAAGTTGTTGATATCTTCAACAAACATTTAGCTGAAGCTAGATTTATCAAGATTTGTATGATGTTTGGGATTCAAGAAGCTGCAATTATGGGGGGGGGTGTCATGATGACATAATTTCACCTCCTAAATATCTAGAGACATGTGTTGATGGGGTGTGTTGGAACATTAAGCATCGATGGTTCATCACACCTCTCCTAGATTTAAGCCATCGAGTGGTTGACCTACATCTGGATTAATAATCTGTTAGATGATTGACCAAAAATCTACATCATTCAGTTGAGTAGTCGACATGCCTGTCTATCGGACTATCGACCATAAGTTGAAGATAGTATAGTGATGGATCGACCATCCCAACAATTGAATACTATTTAGATGCATGGATGGTTGGGTCAAGCATCCTTATCGAGATGACTCAACAATGTAGATTTAGTGGAGTCAAATATAACAACATATAATTACATGTGGAAAAGATCTTCCCAATTTTATGGAATTTGGTTAGATATTGAGACTATAAATAACAGACCTCATGGGTCATTACCACCAAGAAAAAAAAAACAAAGATCATGTGGATCAAGGTGTACAATATGCACTATGATGTTATAATCATAGTGTTCTTTTATTAAGTGTTGTAACAATGTATTTAGACACCACATTTATCTTTGAAATTTTTTGTCTCCTCTTTGATTATCTTTAGTATTATCTTTTCCGTTTCATGTCATGTTCGACCTTATTCCCCAATAGACATTCCCAAAACAAATTTTAGAACTCATGATGGGCACTATGAGTTCTTGATCATGCCTTTTGGATTGAATAATTCTCCTTCGACATTTCAAAGCCTTATGAATAAAAATTTTCGACCCCATCTTAGAAAGTGTGTTTTGATATTCTTTGATAATATACTTATCTATAGAAAATCATGGGAAGAGCATAATAAACATGTTGATCAAGTCCTGAAAATTCTTGAGAACAATCAATTGTATGTAAAAATATCCAAATGTTCTTTTGGAAAACAAGTTTGGTTCATATTGTTTCAAGGGAAGGGGTTAAGGTGGACCCTCAAAATATCCAAGCTATAAACAAATGTCCTACTCCTAAGAAAATCAAGACTCTTAAGAATTATGATATTACCAGAAACTTGTTAAGAATTATGCATGCATTACAATCCCATTCACTTCTCTCTTGAATAAAAGTTCATTTGTATGGATGAAGAGGATACCTTGGAATTCTCACTCTTAAAAGATGTCATGTCTTCTACACCATTATTGGCAACACCTAATTTTGGAAAAAACATTTATAGTCGGATGCAATGCATCTAGACAAGGAATTGAGCAGTATTGATGCAAGAAGAGAGACCACTGGGTTTTGAAATTAAATAATTAAAGGGAAAAGTCTTGGTTAAATATACATATGAGAAATATATGGTTTCAAATTTACATGCAATAAAAAATGGTGCCAATATATCATTGGGAGGCATTTTAAATTCAAAACAGACCATGATATCCTAAAGTAATTTTTGGATCAAATATTTTTATAAGAAGAGAAACAAAAATGGGTAGAAAATATGTAGGAGTTTGACTTTGAAATAATCTACAAAAAGAGGAAGGGCATTGTGGTTGAAGATTCCCTTTCCACAATAAAAGAAGCCTCAACTTTATATTCCATTACATCTTCCATTCCGGTGTGGTTAGAATAAGCCTGCCATGCATGGAAAAATGATAATAGTACGAGACAAAAAATACATTGTATTAAGGAAGGGATGAAAACTATAAAACATTGGGAATGGAAGAGAGATATTTTAGGGCACAAGGGTAGAATATTTTTATTTCCTCAATCAAATTCGAAGAAAAAAATATGAAGGGAGTCTCATGACTCTAAGATGATAGGACATTCAAGGTTCCTTAAAACATATCGAATGATCAAAAAATATTTTTTTTAGGAAGGAATGAAGAAAGACATTCCAAAATTTGTAAGAGAATGTCAGGTTTGGGGTACAAAAATCCAAAATTCATGTCTCTCTCCCAAAAGGTGAAAAGTATGATCAAAGGTCATGCGTCCTCATTAATTAAGTCACATATCCTCATCCTCAAGGTTCCAAATCATTATCCAAACGCTATGTCAGATCAAGAAAATGTCACATCATCCTCAAACATGACATCATCCTCTACATGTGCAACATCCTAACCTCCAAGCATGTAATCATCATGGAAAATGGATCCATAACCTCTCTAAAGAGGTGTACCATCCTCATAAAGGGAAACATCATCCAACAAAACCATACTTTACTCAAATGGGTGAAATGTCCAAGGTGGGGGGATTCCTACCCTCTAAGTGACCAATCAAGCCAACGATGCAATGTCTTAGCTCACATATGCAATGTCCTAGGTCCAAGAGGTGGTGTAAGTTGTCAAATAGCATGCTAAGTCATCACATGACCCAATTCTAGTCATCATGGGTGCAACATCCTCCATACTGTGTGAGAGAAGCATCACGAATTTCCTCCAAAGGAGTGTCTCAAGGGGTACATCATCATCAAGAAAGGGGTCAAAGAATCAAGTGAGACCAACCATCACGGATACAAGATTCATTAGAACCATAAAAGGTAAGTCATATTTTAATGAAAAATACACATAAGTAATTAACATTAGATATATTCTTCAAAGTGTAGACAAGCTTTTGACATTATGCGATTTTCCAAGTTTAGGTATGGGAGGATCATCAAACAAATATATTAAGTGTGCTAGTATCCAAGTAGAGGAGTAGTTCTCGAGAAACCCATCAAAGTGTAAGTATAAATGAGTGGTATGACATGGGGTTTACTTCATGTTCATGGTGTCATTGACATGTAAGGCCACATGTGATGTCCATCTCCATGAGTTCCTTTGTATAGGGAGAACTTGGTTCATTGAGTTACCCTTTCCTCAACATTGTTTATTTACACTTGATCCGTAGGATCTTTTAATGACTATGGTTGAGTTTTAATTTTGCATGCATTAATTAACCATTTGAGAAAACTTAATGAAAGAATGAGGAAAGAAGAGAAATTATGACAGCCATATACACATGTGCAGATCTGAAATGAAATAATAGACAACAAACCATAACATACATATTGATAACGGAGTTCGACACAACTTTGCCTACGTCTCCGGGCCTTTGTCTCTGTGGGGGAGTCTTCTTTATTTCTGTTCAAAAGCTCAAAAGTACATCACTGCAGTGCCAATTGGCTACAAGACTGACCTGGTCATGTTCTTCCAGATCTCAAGATCCCTGCAAAGAAAACGACACGGAAAATGGACGTCCGGAGCTCCCAAAAATGACCCGACAACATCTGCTCCTCAATATCTTCCCTGCATAAAAATGGCTTTGGCTTGGCTTCTCTTCAGCATAACTCTTCTCTTTCTACTGCTCCATGGACTCAAATAGGCTTGACTTATATAGATCTGAAGTTGGTTGTTCATCTCCAACTTCCTCCCAAAATTTGGGCTCCAAAAATGCCCAATATCTCCCAAAAATGGAGAAAATCAACAAATATCAAGCATAATATTATTAAAAAATCCAAAAACCATACAAAATAACCCACTTTTAAATAAATTCAGGGATAATCCCCCGAGACTTGGGCACGTGCCCCCTATCCGTGGTCACATCAGGCCATGTGGCCGAGCGCTAGCCCCTCGGGCTATACGCTGGCCCCTTGTCCTTGGCTCGCTCCTGGTCTTTTGTCATGTGAATAGAACCGTGGCTCAACCACTTACCTGCGCGCCCTTTGGGTTGGGATAGACCCTAGTCTTCTAGTGGTGGATATGTATTGGCATGGGGTCCAAGGGATAATCCCTATCCCATTACTCCCGCGCTCCCGGTTCCATTGAACGGTCACATAACATGCCTCGAATCATGGGCTGGGGCTAAGCCCCGACCCTTTCCGCCTCCGATCACAGTCTTGTTTCAATTCAAATACAATTTTTAACGTTTATATAACAAGAAACAATGTGGCTCGGGTGGTTAGCCCGGTCCTGCCAGTCCGTTACACTATGGGAGGTCGGGGGTTCGACTCCCGTGCAAGCCAACAAATTTTGTATAAACCAAAGAGCCAACCATAGGGTGCCACATGGCGGCCCATGACTGGGCCACGTGGCACACCAAAAACCAACCAAAACATGCCAAGTGTCAATCCCTGGATGCCCCATGTGTCTGCCACGCATCACCGTACTTCCATGTCATCCGTGCCACTGTACCTGCTGATGTCATCCCATGCCATGTGTCACCCTTACAGTGGTGACACATGTCACCCCTGGATTGGTCCAGCTGTCTGCCCGTACGCCAAATTAGCCTATCATGCTCTACCACATGTCACCTCCTAGAGATGCCATGTCACCTGCACGTCCTGTACAATCAACATGCCACGTGGCACTGTACGGACTATACAGACTGTACAGTCATCCCATTTTTTTGCCTGTTTGCCTTTTCAGACAGAACACGATAAATTTCTCATACGGAGCCCGTTTGGCGAAGTAAATATATCGCCAGAATTAGGAAGATGAGACGGACGCAATGGCGCTAGTTTCGGCACATTCCGAGCACTTTCATTTTTGGGCATTTTTAAACCCTGTCAGGATTTTGGATCCGATTTCGGATCACACCTCCCCACAAAAAGACCTTTTGGTCCCCAAAAGGTTACTGACCAGTCAACAAGCTTGGGATAGGCCACCCGGCTTGTCCTCTGTCTTTGAACTCTGTCCTGTGCACCTGTCTCATCAAGATCAACTGTAACACAATCATGACAACTGACAGTATATTGTTAGCCATTTGAACCCTGTTACATCTTACTGAAGCCACTATCATCCATGTAGAAAACATTACTAATGACAACATAAAAAAGATGACTGCAAATGAGCTGATATACTTGAGATATTTGAACGACATGAGCTTATCTTGAAGCAATTTATGATTGATTTTCCATTCAACAACCATGTCTTGTTCTTGCTTAAGATCAATTACTTCATTTGAAACAATTATTGGTTTGTTTCTTGCTTGCACTGCCTTCTTTAATTGTTCCAATGTTTGAAGTGTTTTATTTTATTTAACATGATGAGCATGAACCACATAATCCTGACCTGCTTTAGTGAATTGATATTGATTCTTTGTCCTGTAGAAGATTGCCTTACGATCATATAAATATGGGCTACCTAAGACCATTCCACATTCTTTTAATGACACTACATCACATGTTATTTCATCCACATACTTAGATGAAATTGTAGATTTGATTGTGCACTGCTTTGTTATGTGCATTTGATGATGATTGCTTATCCATTTAAGTGTGTAAGGCTTATTATGAGTTTG
This sequence comes from Picea engelmannii, assembly GCA_009831015.1. Classification (NCBI taxonomy): domain Eukaryota; kingdom Viridiplantae; phylum Streptophyta; class Pinopsida; order Pinales; family Pinaceae; genus Picea; species Picea engelmannii. The sequence continues at coordinate 16,825 of ML810660.1, forward strand.
TGTTTTTAATCCCAATTTCTTAACCAATTCTTCTGAGATTAGATTAGATTGAGATCCATTGTCGATTAATGTGTCTATCTTAGTGTGTCACATGATTACCCTTATATGAAAAAACTTGTTTCTACAATCAATGTCTTCACCAAATTTACCTGTCATACCAACCAATGAGATCTTTGACTCATCACCTGAATCTGATCCCAAGTCTGTAGGTTTTGATGTCGTTGCCACTGTTTGCGTTCCCTTCTTTTCTTTGAACCACTTTGGCCTCTTCTCGGGATGCAACTGCCAACATCTGTCCTCATCATGTCCCTCTTTCTTGCAATGCTTGCAAGAGG
>ML810660.1:17259-34229 GCA_009831015.1 Picea engelmannii
GAATCATTCAAAAAATTGACGTCAGAATACTTCTCTTCAAACCATACATTTCATATGATAATGATTAGGGATTTGACAGGATCAAACAGTCGATAGGATTTCGACTCTTTAGAGTGGTCCATCATGATGCAAGCATGACTCATTGCATCCAATGTTTTTCTACAATCATCATAAATACACGCCCAAGAAACACATCCAAATACACAAAGGTGGTCGACCGAAGGATTATTTCCACACCAGCATTTGACTAGAGTCGTGCAAGGCATAGCTCGAGTCGAGATGGAATTGAGCAGATAATGTTCACAATACACCAATTAAGCCCATAATCTAGGAGGCATATCTTTATCCTACAAAATACTTCTACCCATTTCAACTAAAGTATGATTCTTACATTGTGCAATGCCATTCTTCTAAGGTTTTTGAGGAACCAACCATTGTCAGTTAATACCAAATCAAACTAAGTATTCTTTAAAAGTTTGATTTACATACTCACCAACATTGTCCGATCTTAGGATCTTGATGGGTTAGCCAAATTTCTTTTTGACAAAGTCTTGAAGCTCCTTGAGCTTTTCAAAGACAATGTTCTTGTTCTTCAAAAGATAGACCCATGTGAAATGAGAGAAATCATCATGAAAGTTAAAATATATCTTGCACCTTCCAATAAAGATAGATTGATGCAACAAAAATAACTATGAACCATCTCCATTAGGTTTTGTGCTTGCCACCATAGATGATTTTAGGAGCTAAATTTCGCAAATGGGGTAATTTTCCATGGTTTTTCCCAAAAAAAGATTTGCCAATTTCCATTTTTTCTAAAAAAAATCGCCCAAATTCCATAGAATAAAATTATTTTACCTTAAAAATCACCAAAATTTTATACAAACGATATTAAATCCTTAGAAATTTGAATTTTTTACAAAACTATCGCCAAACATTTTAAATTTTTCTTATTAATGACTATTAAGATTAGCCCATGTTTCTACATTTCCATATAAATTTCCATCCTTAAAATTATCCCTGCTTGCCACACTTTTCCAGAGTCGAATGTTACCTAATGATTCTTTCCAAGAAAACATCCCTTATAGACTCCTTAAGGGGGAACACTTTATGTAAACCAACAACTAAGTTTTGAGTTTCCATTGACTGTAAACTTCAAAAATTCATGTGTATGAGTCATTCATTCCAAATTTGACTTTGTTCATCAGTGTGAGAAACAAGAGAATTTGGTCCAGTGTCAAGTCCAATTGTGTCATAGAATTTGTATAAACTATTTGTTGGGTCGAGAAGTTTGTCGATGAAAATCAAAATCCATTTCTTCAAGCACACACATAGAATCAATCTGGAAAAAATTCCATAATCTTACCTATTTGTGTTAACTAAGAAGCATACAACATATGGGAACTTAGGTTTGGCACATGATATATGTCAACAATATTCCCATGTCAATGGTAACATCACCCTGACCAACAACATTTAGAGAAAAATCATTGGAAACATATATTTCCTCTCCTTAGCTTCATCCAACCATGTGAAAAAGGAGGCATCCTTAGCCATGTGATGAGTGCACCCAGAGTCGACTACCCATTTGTTTTGTATAGAATGAGATAGCAAGGCTTGAGAAGTTCAACTAGGAAGGTGAAATTATCAGAGGGTCGTCATTCATAGGACATGTTTCCTTCCAGGTGTTTAATCATCTCCTCTAAATCATGTCTCTTTTTATAACATACTTTATTCACATGTATAGTATTTCCACAATAATGACCACAATACTGACATGTATTCTTATTTTGATTTTGTTTGGGTGCATATGTTTGTCCCTTAGGTTTATGGTTTTGATATACAGGTTTCTATGTAGAGGCATCCAACCATACTCTATTCCTAGGATCCACATTTTATTTTCCTTTGAGAAAGTGGGCTTGATGTTTACCATCAAGCTTTCCTTCTTCAAGCAGTCTGTGTTGATCAGTAATCAAAAGACCATATAAATATTCAAAGGTGTAATCCTTACCATCTTCCTTTTGTTCTTTCCAGTTGGTGTGGAAAGTAAACATAGATACATCGAACGATATTCTCAAATTCATCAAGAAAAACTTGATGAGTTGTCCATCCTTCTTATGATATTTCTTTCCACATTCACCCAATTTCAACTAGATTTCTTTGATGCGTTCCAAGTAGTCCTCTATTCTATCAAAAGAATGAGGATAGACAAATATCAACTCTTTCTCCAACTGCTTGATGAGGCTTTTATCAATTCGGTTGAACAACAACTTTGTCTTCTTCCAGACTTGATGACGACATTCAATTCCACTAAGGTAAAATCAAATCTCCTATGAGATATAGGTCATGATGACCCCCACAACCTCATCCTTCTTTCCATCAACAACAAACTTTGCCTAATCATATGTTGGATCTAGAATCAAAATCTCCATATACTTCCACATTCCTTTACTCTTCAACAATTTTTCCATATATGGTTCCAATACTATGTAATTTAATCTGTTTAGAAAAACAAGATCAATATTAGAATCCATATTCTATATCTAAATAGAAATTGTTCTATTTCAACAAGTTCCAATCAACAAACCACTAGCCTAGAGTCAATCAGACAGTAGATCTGAATCAACAAGGTTTGTGGATAATAGGTCAAGGTTTTAAACCATTTGTTCTGATACCATGTTGGGGAATAGGGTGGAACAGGACATGAAACAGAAAATGCAGTACTACAGATAATTGAAGAAAAGATAAAAAAATATTGAAGATAAAGATGGTGTCTAAATACAACATTACATCACTTAAGCAAAGTGCACTATGATCATAAATTCAAAGTGCGTGTTTCACACCTTGATCCACATGATATATGTGTTCTATTTATTTTTTATAATGACCCATGAGGTTTGTTATTTATAGCCTCAATATCTAGCCAACTTCCATGGAATAGAGAACATTTTGTTCATATGTAAACATCATTTAATAGAGTTGACTCTACCAAATCTACGTTTTCCAGTCGACTCGATAAGGATGCTCGACCTGACCGTCCATGTGTCCAACTCATAGTCAATTTCTAGGTTGATCAATCCACTACCTGAATATCTTCGACTATTGGTCAACTATCCAACTGATAAGCATATCGACTACTCGATCGATTGATGTAGATTTTTGGTTGATCGCTTGACCAACTATATCTAGTTGTAGATCGATCACTTGACTGATTGAATCCAGGAGAGGTATGATGGACCATCAATGATTGATGTTCCAAAAATGTCATATTTTCTTAATATTATCTGATGGTATCTCGATTTAAGATCCATCTTTGTAAAATAAACCACTTCATGAAGCTCATCTAATAGCTCATCAATATTTGGAATAGGGAATTTATCCTTTATGGTAATTTTGGTTAGATATCTATAATCAAGACACTTTCTCCAAGAATTATATTTTCTTCTCACCATCACTATTGGAGATAAAAATGAACTCCTTCTTGGTTGAATAATACCCGAATATAGCATGTCTTGTACTATTTTTTCAATCTCTCCCTTTTGCTAATGATGATATCTATAAGGCCTTTTATTAGGAGGAGTACTTCCTAGTTTTAGCTCGATTTGATGTTCATGATATCTAGATGGAGGTATACCTTTAGGAATTTATTGGAAGACCCTTTAGTTCTTTTCCAAGGTGCATCTTAATTCTTCTAGAATATTTCCATCTTCCTATAGGATTAAACCACAATACAAGACCTAATTGTGAGAAGGAAATACTACACTAGCTAATTGCAAAAGAGAGAGAGGAGAGAGAAAAATAGAATCAATGTTCACACATAAGAGACTAAGAAACCAACTCTAATCACAATGTATTAATCCTTGATAATTATTACAATATATAGGACTCTCCACATGAGGAGTAATACACACTAGGTTGGGATTTCCATGTGCATGCTCAAGTAAAAAAGTAACTTCTCCCAATAACAACAATTAACTAAAGTCAAAAGTTGCTAATAATAAGAAAAGGTCAAAAATATAGTTGCAAACTTAGTGAGAACTCTACATGAAGTCAACATGCATTCCATAATAGAAAAAAACTCCTAGAAGAAGACTAGAGTCCAAGAATGGAACTAAAGTCCTAACTGAGTGAGAAATTGCTAAATATGGAAAGTCACTAAATAAGTGAAGTGAGTTAAATCCAAGTACTAGATGGGTAATAAACACTTCCCTATGAGTCTAATATTCTTACTAAAGTGTGCTCTGTAGCCATGAAATAGGAAATATATCCTAAAATTAAGGAAATAGGAATTATCTCCTAAAAAATAGGAATTTTCCTAATGGTGGCTCAAAAATAGGAATTGGCCTAATGGTAGCTAAAAAATAGGAATTTGCCTAATAGTGGTTTATGAGCCCATGGTTTTGGAAACCCATGGTATTAGATATAGGAATCCACCAACTAAAAATAGACCTGCTATAAATAGACATGATATAAATAGTAGTCCTACTAAATAGTAGGAAAAATGGAAAAACTGAATATGTCACTAAGTATATAGTTGAGCATGTACCCCAAAACCCCCCATGAAACGTAATCAGGGTGTGAAAAATGATGATTACCAACAACATTTTCAGTTGATAAGCTAATGTATATGTCACTCCTAGAATTTCCCTCAATGAGACAAACTTTTTTTTGGTGAAATTATTTGTGAATATGTCTGCGACCTGCTCTGAAGATGGACATAATTGTGTATCAATGACTCCATCCTGAATCTATTCTCGAATAAAGTGCATATAAACCTCAATGTTCTCGGTACGCTGCCTATGAACTAGGTCTCTACAAATATTGAGATTACTCTGATAATCACACCATATAACTATCGAAAAATGAAAATGAACTCCCAACTCTATAAGAAAGTGTTGCAACCAAATAGCCTAAGTAGTAACATTCACTACTCCCTTGTACTCTGCCTCTATTGATGATAAATAAATTCTTGATTGCTTGTTACTTGACCAAAAAATAGGTCCTAATCCAAGGTAGAGTAAATATATTGATGCGCACATGTGATCAGTGTTATTTCCTTCCCAATCTAAGTTTGTGTAATTGACAAGATCCAAGGAAGATTTGACTACATAGTGTATACCAAAACTAGTAGTCCCCTTGACATATCTGAGAATCCTCTTTGATACCTTCCAGTGAAGTTTATGAGGATATTTCATTTACTTGGAAAATGATTCAACTACATAAGAGATGTTCGGTCGAGAGTGTGTAAGGTAGAGAAGACTCCCCACCAACTGTCGATATCTAGTACAATCAACTAAAGGTGATTCACCGACATCCTCTAGTCTAAGCCCTGACTGAAAGGGTGTTGGAACTAGCTTGCAATATGTCATCTAAAACCTATCAAGTATATCTATGGAATATTTTTATTGAGACATATTGATTCCTAAATCACTATGGCTTATTTCAAGACCAAGAAATTAATGTAACAGTCTTATATCTGTCATAGAAAACCTGTCATGCAAAGCGGTCTTCACTGTAGCAATGGAAGAGGATGAGATCCATGTGATGAGTAAATCATATACATATATAACTATCAGTAGAATTGAATCTATGTTCCTCATCATATACACATTAGGATCTGATCTACATCTAATAAAACCTTTAGAGAGAATATAAGAGTCCATTTTAGCATACCATGTCCGATGTGCTTTCTTAAGTATGTACACTGACTTCCTCAACCTACAAAATAATGATGGATCCTAAACATATCCCTCTGGTTTCTCCATATATATCTCCTCATTAATATCTCCATGTAAGAATGCGTTCTTCACATCCATATGGTGTGCCTCCACTTTCTATCTATTGCAATAGCTAGAGCCAGGGATGATTTTAGGGGCTAAGTTTCGCTCATGGGATAATTTTTCATGTTTTTTCCAAAAACGAGATTCGCTATTTTAAAAATGATTCGCCCAAATTGTATAGGATAAAATTATTTTGCCTTAAAAATCGCCAAAATTTTATAAAAATATATATAAAATACTTAGAAATTTGAATATTTTTACAAAAATATCGCCAAACATTTATAGTTGACATATGAAGGATTAGTGTGCTTCACCAAGGTTTCTACATTTTTAAATAAATTTTCATCCTTAAAATCATCCCTGGCTAGAGCTAACCGAATGGAATCAATCTTGGAAATCGGTGCAAAAGTCTCCTCATATTCAATTCCTTGTACCTATGAGAAATTATTAGCTACTAACTGAGCCTTATACTTTGTAATGTATCCATAAACATCCATCTTTGTCTTGAAAATCCACTTACATCTAACAAGCTTCATGTTGGAAGGTAGAGGAACCAACTCCCACGTGTTGTTCTCTATCAGGTAATTCCACCCTTCTTTCATAGCTTCCTCCCAATGGGAGTTTCCTTTAGCCTCTACATAAGAATGAGGATATTATCCAAGTGTTTTGATCAATTTCACCCTGTGAACAGGTTGAACTCCCCCTAGTCATATTTTCTTCGATTTATGACAAAAGAAAACAAGTGGACACTAATATCCCTCTTTCGTATCTATTTATGCATCAAATTTAAGGATAAGGAGAAAGGAAATGAGACCTAACATTTTTCCTGTAGGTTTTCTTTGTTGTTCCAATGTGGATTTAGTCCAAGCTATTGAACGTAGAAGCCACTCTTGCAACCTTCCTACAAAAATAAAAACAATCCTTCTCTTCTACTTGTGTAACATTAGATAAAATACTGTCCCTGAGGTGTAGGACAGTTAGTGACGGAGTGTGTTGTTAAGCCACTCTATGTTGTTAAAGTCACCGGTTCGAAACTTGTGGGGAAAAAAAATCCAACCATGTTAAGGGTTGGTGTGGCTCAGGCCGGGTGCGATCCCCGAGTGATTTTGACAGCTTAGATGCCCCTAAGTCGCGATTTCTCAAGCCATAGGTTAATCACGTAGCCAGCAGGTCCAAACAAATTAACAAACAAACAAAAAAACATTAGATAAAATACTAATCTAACTATGCCAACAAGTATAAGAATTCATACATTTGTTAAGGTTTAAGATATTATTAGGTTTCTTTTCAATTTATTAGATAACCATAGCATATATAGGATCACTGAGAGAATCAAAATCACAATATAGACAACATTTATCCTGGGAAACCCTCATTGGGGAGAAAAAACAACAAAAACATCCTTAATATAGATAGCCAATGCAATGCCAAGACAATAAATCAAACACTAGAGAATATCCTCTACTGAGAAATGTGCCTCTCTCTTCCGTCTTCTTCCAACTGCAACTACCAAACTTGTGCACTGAGTGAGAGAATGAGTGAGTGATCAAATGAGGCATTGGCTTCCTTTATTTATACAAGTTGGTAGGTGTTGGAAAGGTGTCTCTTCACTGGGCAAGGTTGACTTGTCTTCTTTGTGGTTAAAACCACTTTAATTTGCCTAGGGGTCGACTTCACAAAAGGGGATTTGGTCTATTACAATGCTCGACATGATCAATCCACAAAAGGGGATTGATCTAATGAATAATAACTCAATAATAAATAGAATACTCTTTGTATTTACAATATTTCAACACTCCCCCTTAACAAGAAGGGTATTATACAACATAATCAAGAGAGACAAAGAGAAGCAACATCAAAAACATTGAGAACACTCACCGGCATATCTATAAATCATCATAAGTTTTCCTCATCATCAATATCATCATCCATAGTAGGGAGATGGAATTGCATCAACATGGATTAGTATAACACTAATACATCATCATCATCAATAATAACACAACGCTGATCAATATCAACAACATCAGCATCACGGCACGAAGGTTGGAGCATCATCAACATCAACACTAGGCTAGAAATCTTCAACATGAAGCTGGCATCTCAACAACATCAGCATGAAGCTGGAAATATTCAACACGAAGTTGGAATCTCAATAACATCAGCATGAAGCTGGAAATATTCATCACAAGGTTGGCATCACAACAACATCAACACAAAGCTAGAAATATTCAACACGAGGCTAGCATCACAACAACATCAACACGAAGCTAAAAATCTTCAACACAAGGCTGGCTTCACAACAACATCAACACGAAGCTGGAAATCTTCATCACTAGGCTAGCATCACAACAACATTAGCATGAAGCTAGAAATATTCAACACTGGGCCGACATCAACAACATCAGCACGAAGCTGGAAATATTCATCACTAGGCTGGCATCAACACTAATCCCCCTTTCGAGGGAGGTCCTTTTGAACTACACCAAACTTATCTCAAAAGTGTTCAAACTTTACATGGGATAGAGGCTTGGTCAACACATCAACAACATATTCATCCGTGCTAACATACTGGAGTTTTATGGCTCCTCTCTGCACCATATCACGGATGTAATGATATCGGATCTCTATGTGTTTTGACTTGTCATGGAACACATGGTTCTTTGTCATCTTTATGCAACTGTGGTTATCACATAGGATCACGGTTGATTTCATATCTAGATCAAATAGACCTGTCAACAACTTTCGAAGCCTTATGGCTTCACAACTAGTGGAACATGCAACAATGTATTATGCTTCTGTCATGCTGAAATCAATGCTTGATTGCTTTCTAATCTCCCATGAGATCATTGCTGACCCCAGACTGAAACAACATCTTGAAGTGCTCTTTCTGTCAAAGACACTTCCAGCCCAATCTAAATCAGTATAACCACTCAATCTGAAGTCATGATCTCCATTATAGCCGAGACCACAATTTAATGTACCCTTAAGGTACCTCATCACATGTTTTGCAGCAACCAGGTGAACATGTCTAGGAGCTACTAGAAATTGACTCAAGGTGTTCACATCAAAACATATATCTAGCCTGGTGTTCGTCAGATACATCAACGATCCAATGATATGTCTATACAGTGTAGCATCAATCAATTCTGACGAAGTGTCAACCAGGAGCTTCAACTTTGTTTCCATGGGTGTATTCATGGATTTTCACTCCAACATATCAAATCTCTTCAGTATTTCAACTGAATACTTCCCTTGGTTAAGGAATATCTTCTCTGGGCTCTACCAGGCCTCAAGACCTAAGAAATAGTGCATTAATCCAAGGTATTTCATCTTAAATTCTACAGTGATCTTCTTCTTACAATCAGTGATGATATTTTCTTCTCCATTTAAGAATAAGTCATTCACATACAACAACAATATAACAGGCTCGTCATTCATAACCTTGAAGTAAAGGTTAGAATCATCTTTACTCTTGGTAAAGCCCAAGATCGTCAGGAAAATGTCAATTCTTCCATACCAAGCTCTAGGAGCTTGCTTCAATTTGTACAAATCCTTCTTCAACTTGTATACATGATTCTTATTGTCTTCAACTTCAAACCCTTGAGGTTGTTCTATATACATTTCTTCTTCAATGACACCAATCAAGAAATTTGCTTTCACATCCATATGGTGTAACTTCCACTTCATCTTAGATGCAAGAGCTATGATGGTTCTGATTGAAGTGTATCTAGCTACAGGATCAAACATCTCTTCATAGTCAATGCCTTCCTTTTGAGAAAATCCACAAACAACAAACCTTGTTTTACGTTTCTCAATACTTCCATCAGCAACATGTTTTATTTTGAAAATCCATTTGGAAGATACCACATCCTTACTCTTTGGTCTGGGAACTATTTCCCATACATCATTATTTATAATGGATTGGTATTCTTCTATCACGGCATCTGCCCATTCTTTCTTTTGAATAAACTATTCAAATAAAGTAGGCTCCTTCTCTAAGAGATCACACATCAAGGCCATATAACTGGAGAATGGCTTGGGTTTCTTGACTTGTCTCATGGTTAATTCAGGGGAACCATACTTCTCTCCATATTGAATAAGTTCCATAGACTAGGTTGGCTTTATCTTGTGGGAGATCGTCATCTATGGAGGTTCTTGAGATTCTATTATTTCATGATATTCTAGAATCTCCTCATCGGGGGAAGTTATGACTTCCCTCACTAGTTCTGCAACTCTGGGAGCCACAGGTTCTTCTTCATATACTTATTCAAGATGGCATATTCTTGATTTCTTGAGTGATGCATCTTCATCAAAGGTTGCATCCCTGTTGATATCAATATCATGGTAACTTGGTATATAAACTCTGAAGGCCTTGGAGACCTCACAGTATCCAAAAAATATTCTCTTCTTTCATGAAGGTTCTAGCTTGGTTCTCTTCTCTTTTGGAACATGTACAAATATGGGACAACCAAATATTTTGAGATGGATTACTTATGGCTTCTTTCCAGAGAACATCTCTTCAGGGGTATTGAACCCAAGTGCACTATGGGATAATATGTTATGTACATACATTGGTGTTCTTGTCACTTTTTCCCATAAGTGCATTGGAAGATGTTGATCATGGATCATTGTCTTCACTGCTTCCATTATAGTTTTGTTCTTTCTTTCTGCTACACCATTTTTTTGAGGATTCTAGGGAGTGGTGACCTCCCTCTTGATCCTTGCATATTTACAAAAGTTTACAAACTTTTTTGAGGTGTATTCTCCTCCATTATCTAACCTAAGTATCTTGATATTTCTTTCAGAGAGATTCTCTATCAAGGATTTGAATTCCTTGAATTTATTGAACACTTCATCTTTTGATTTCAAAAAGTAAGCTCGTGTTTTGCAAGAATAGTCATCAATAAAAGACACATAGTATACATAACCATTGATGGAGGTTGATGGCATTGGTCCACATACATCTGAGTGAATGAGCTCTAGGAATCCTTCTGCTTTATTGTCTCTCTTCGAGAAAGGATTATTGATTTTCTTTCCTTGTGCACATCTGTTGCACACAACTTCATGGTCAACCTTGAATTCTGGTAGACTTGTGACTGCCTTGCTTACATATGGTAATGCCTTGTAGTTGATGTGAGCTAGTCTTCTATGCCAAATTTCACAAGGATTCTCAATGGAATGGGTCAAGGCTGCTTTTGAGTGACCCTTTAGCTTATAAAAGCCACCTTCTTCTTTTCCAATAACAATTTCTCCTTCCATGGTTTCTCCTTTGGACCACATAAGAACTTCTCCATCTATGAAGGAAACTCTAAAGCCTTTCTTCTCTAAATCTAAGATAGAAATTAATTTCTTTTTTAAACCTGGTACATATAGTACATCCTTCATCTTCATTGAGGTCCCTGAATCAAGTTTCTAATTTGATTATCCTACTCATTTGATAGGGTATTGATAATCATCTCCAAGTGTAACTTTCTAGGGAAACTTATTTTCTATAAGGAAAGAGAGAATGTCTTTTTGAGTTGTCATGTTATTGGAAGAACCACTGTCTATGAGCTAAGTGTCTGCACCAAGTTATACAGATCCTAAGAGGGCAGAGATTAAGACATAGTATTCAATCTATTCTTTTATCATCTTTGTGGTTGGCTCTTCATCTTCAACTATATGGGAATGGTGCCTCTTGTTTATATTCTAGTATTATTCTTGTTTAGCTAGAAAATTCTTAGCAATATGTCCCATCTTGTCACAATGGTAACATTTGTAGGATGAGAAATATTTTTCTCTTCTTTGACCTTTCTGAAACTTTTGGAATCTCTTTGGAGGGTGAGATTCTTTATGTATGAATTTTTTTTGGGGGGTGAGACTCCTTACGAGTTTATTTCTGGAAGTAAGACCTTTTTCTTCCTCTTTTGGTATGAGTATCTAGGGCATGATATTCATCTCTTGATAGTAATGCTTCTTAGTTAGCTACTCTTGCTTCTTCTTGAAGACATTCTTCCCAAAGACTGTCAAAGTTTAATTTCTCCTTTCTGGCACAAATAGTTTGGATGAATGCATCCCAAGGTCTTGTGAGACCATTAATGGATTTCATTATAAGTTCATCTTCATCTAGAGTATCACCAATTTCTTCTAGTTGTTCTTTGAATTCTGATATTCTAGAGAAATATTCCTAAATTGTTTCTCCTTTCTGCATCCTTGTACTTTTGAGTTGAGTTCTTAGATTTATCTTCTGATTAATGTTATTTCCTTCATACAATCGGGTTAGGGAATCAAACATTTATTTTGGATTCTTCTTTGAAGACACTTGAGGAATCAAGTGATCTTTAATAGAATCTGCAATGATTCTCTTGGCCCTAACTATGTCCTTTTGGTGTTTTTCTTTATCTACAGCATCGATAGGTTCTGGTACATCTTCTTTAATGAATCCTACTGGGTCATTCTCTTCAAGAATGAGTGCAATCCTATACTTCTAGGCATGGAATTCTTCCAAACCTTCTAGCTTGTCAACAAGCTTAGTACTTGCAGACATCTTTACCTAGAGCTAGAAAAATGACCAAAAATTGAAAATTCTCAGAATTTAATTTTGACCTTACCAAGAGGTGTGATTGACTGAGGCGAGTAGCTTGGTGCAGTTAGATTTTAGAAAATACAAATTTTGCCCCTTCAAACTTGACCAGCGGAATTTTGGACTGGTACTTCTGGTACTAGTTCTCGTTTCCTATTTTTCTGGTACTTCCAGTTTTCTAGTACTTCTGTTTTTTTGGTTTTCTGGTACCAGTGAAAAATAGGGTTTCACTTTCTAGGAGTTCTATCCACTAAAAGCTCATTGAAGGTGCCAAAGAGTTCCCTAGGCTAGGGTGCACTTTTCTAGATGATTTATAGGTTGAAATTCCTCTTCAACAAAAGCCCTAATTTTCTTGTATGACAACAGTGACCTTTTTCTTTATCCAGTGAAAGATGCTCTCTTCAGCTTAGCTCTAATACCATGTTAAGGTTTAAGATATTATTAGGTTTCTTTTCAATTTACTATATAACCATGGCATAGATAGGATCACTAAGAGAAACACAATCACAAGATACACAACATTTATCCTGGGAAACCCTCATGGGGGAGAAAACCCATCAAAAACTTCCTTAATATAGATAGCCAATACAATGCCAAGACAATAAACCAAACACTAGAGAATATCCTATATTGAGCAATGCGCCTCTCTCTTCCTTCTTCTCCCAATTGCAGCCACCAAACTTGTGCACTGAGTGATCAAATGAGGCGTTGGCTTCCTTTATTTATACAAACTGGCAGGTGCTAGAAAGGTGTCTCTTCACTGGGTAGGGCTGACTTGGCTTCTTAGTGGTTAAAACCACTTTAATTTGCTCGGGGGCCGACTTCTCAATTTGCATAATATATTTAGGTTTTGACCAATCCACAAAAGGGGATTTGGTCAATTACAATTCCCAAAATTATCAATCCACAAAAGGGGATTGATCTAATGAATAATAACTCAATAATAAATAGAATACTCTTCGCAGTTACAATATTTCAACAATATTAACTTAAGAAAGACAAGAATGAGGAAATAGGCCAAGTTGTATTAATGAAAGAAACATTGGATACTTACAACCATGTTGATGTGATGCAATATTTCCTCCAAATATTCTTCTTTCCATCCCCCTTGGTATACCACCTGATGATAATGAGAATTCTTCTGAATTATCTATGAATTTCTCAAGAATAGAGGTTTCATACTCTTCTCTTCAGCCCAAAAACTAGCCCCTCTTACCCATGAATGGCCTTGCTTATATAACAAATTGGAAGGCTTAACCACCATACAAAATCAAGGTAATGGTTGATATATTCACTTCTTAGGTTAGTATTTAGTGCCAAAAATGGAAGGAATATGGATGACTCGAGCTCCTAAGTCATCCCTCGACCACAACGACTCAAGATAATTTTGGGATTTACCCATAGCAAAAGGTGGGTTAGCTCAACAACATTAATTCTCCCCCAACATTGGCCAGAGAGCATTACTAGCACTCCCACACAGTGGACTAGGGAGCATTATCACTCCCCATTCATGGTAAGGGGGGCATTAATGCTCAAACAAGGCTTAAAACTCAAGAAAACAACATGGTATCAAAGTGCTAACTCCCTCACAGGAGGGCTCGGGATCCTGAAAGAAAGGTGTTTCTTGTTCAACTGCCAGTTCATTGGATTCAATGGATTCAGACACTCTCTCTAGTATCTTTGGGACATAGATGCCAATGCAATATGGGGCACCAGGATTTGGATTTGACACACTCAATGATGAAGAGTGGTCAGCGTTAGCTGCAACACCTAGATCAAGATGAAGAATCCATAATGGATCAAGGAGATCATGTTCAGGATGAGATATGCATTGTTGATCAAATATATAGTGAGGATCTTACTGGCTCTAGTTCTCACACACAGATTTCGACTTCTTCATCGAGTTTTTGTTTATGGTCATGCACATCTCCTCTAGATTCGACACCATTTTTGTTCATGAAGGAATTACAGCATAGACACTTGTATGAATCTTCCTCTTATTGGATTTATGCAAGAATACTAGACGACCAAAAGATATAGTCGTTCCATGCTCTTGACATACAAAAGCACAAACATGAACAGAGCTATGTTCCTCTCCCTCCTTATCCTTTGGACGAACTTGCAGATTCTTCCACAATAGTCTTGGGTTAAAAAAAAAAACTATACGTTATCGGTGGTCGAATAGATAGATTCGAGCACATCAATGTCTACATGTATGATCCAGAGATTTATAAATGGTGTGGTGTAGCTCCCACCATAATATCCAGGTGGGGGGTTGTTTCCGCCATTTTTCATGGAATAATTTACATGTTCGGAGGGTGCAGTGATCAAACTAATCCATGGGGTGAATTGTACGAGGCATCTACTAAGAAATGGACCCGCATTTCCAGTTCTCAAACCCTAATCAATGCACTTCACATTGGTTTTGACCCCGTACTGAGCTCTATTGTTCTAGGCAATAAGATATTCATAAGCTTGGGGAATGGAATAGTGTTGGACTAGAATCCTCTACTTGGCCTCCATTTCCAATAAATTTGTTGAATTATTGGTGGAACAATGCCTCTACTGCAGTTTTTGTGCAAAACTTGTTAATCACTTTTCACCGTGAGTATAACAAGGATTTTCCTAGACATGAAATCAGCATCTGAGCCTACGATTTGGAGATTGATGCTTGGCTTAAGTTAGAATGGCTTGAGATCTTTTTTCACGTAGATGCATACAGATTGGACTTTATGACCGTAAATGGGAAGTTAGTCATATATCACATGTGGGATATTGATCTTCTAAGATTCTCAGTAATTGAGATCAATGAAAAACTCCAGACATGCTTGGTGGTCAATCTTTTGTGGAGTTGTTGGCTTCATCGTTTCCAGAATCAACAGATTTTAGCGAAAATGACACATCCATTCTCAACATGATGAAAAAACATATGTAAACAACTTATTGTTTTAGGAAATTTGGAATTCAGATATCCAAGACGGTTTCCCTATTTATTTGCAGCGTATTTGAGATAAAAAATATATGAATATATTCATTTGTGAAACATTGTTCTTGTGACGGCAGTGTATGTTCAAAATAAAAGTCCTCATAATAATTTGAGGAACATGACTCTCGAGGAGGCCTTCACCGGAGTGAAGTCTGAAGTTGGACACTTAAGATATTTGGGTGTCCAATATACATTCATGTACCCAAGGAGAAAAGGGCCAAGTTAGACCCTTCATGCAAAAAGGGTACATTTGTGGGGTACAGTGATTCTTCAAAGGCATACCGGATCTACATCCCTAGTCAGAGATAGATTGAGGTAAGAAAACATGTTACCTTTGAGGAGGAGATAGCCTTCAAGAGATCTAGAGGATCTCACATGGAGATTGATAGTGAGAGACAGAAAGAGATGGTTCCTTCTCTCCCTCATGCTCTGATACCATGTTGTTTTTCTTCATATGAGATATGATTGATATATTATTACAAAGATGAGTGTTCCATATATAGGGAACATATGGTGACCATCCATGAAAGGATGCATCCCTTGAATAATAAATAACTATTTATTATTATCATTTACTTATTATATATGATATTTAATAATCAATAATTATATTATTAATTATTATTATAAGAGAATGTCTTCCCGATGTTGTCCAAAAATCAACATTTTCGACCTTCAAATGATGATTTTTCTTCACCAATTTGTCTAAGGAACATGATATATAGAGTGTATTTAAGCCTCCATGTGATGGGTTTTCTCCTCTAATTTGTCTAGGAAAGATGATCAACGCTTCCACATGATGATAGAGTTGTGACACTCAATTGCGAAACTTAGTAGCATTGAAATTTGGTGTGTAACACCAAGTACCATATAACAATAAATAGGCAGCAATGGATCCATGGTAGAAAAATCTTGTGGAGTCTCCACAAACTAAGATCTAGTTCTTCATGGATCGATAGGATCACCCACTAGATCACCTATTGCCTGAATATTCTGTTGTTCCCATCATGGTTGATGCTTTGGACCTGCAACTTCTTATTGTTGATCAAAAATATTAGATATATCATATTCATAGATCTAATTAGAAATCTTATCAGAATAAGTCTCACGAAGTTACGCAACTAGTGGCAGTGGAGATGGAGGTGTGGATTGTTATGAAAGTACATGTGAAGGACCCACTTCAAACTTAACCCTCCTTTGAATGAATAGTGTATCTAAAGTAGTATCTAATAAATGATATCCCTTCACTCCCTCTATATATCCAACAAAAATACACTCCTTTGAGTTTCCATAGCTTTCCTCCTATCGGAAGGGATCATATCCCATGCACGGGAACTGAAAATTATGAAGTGAGTGACTTCTAGTTTCTTCCCACTCCAAGCCTCATATGGAGTGACTCCCTTGAGTTATTTATGAGGAACTCTATTCTGAGTGTAAGTTTCACAGTTGATAGCTTCAACCCATAAATTTGGAGGTAGTTCTCTATCATGTAAGATATAGTTGGCCATCTCTTTCAATGTCATGTTCCTTCTCTCTACTACCCCATTCTCCTGTGGAGTATATGGAACTATGTGTTGCAACTCTATACCTGATTCTAAACAAAGATTCTCAACATCCTTATTCATATAATCTCCTCCATTAT